>JASDQU010682072.1:27921-40260 GCA_032191745.1 Picea mariana
TAGGAGCTCCAGAGAGGAGGCTTAATGGTCTAAACCGCCCCGTTAGACTATAGCTAGGGCCAAAGAGGGGTAAATAGGGTTACTAGAGGTCACTCCAGTCACAGGTGTTATATTTGGAAAGTGACATTGAGCTAAAAAGGGTTAAAAGCGCTTTTAAGTCATTATGAGCTAAAAATAGAAGTCAACAGTGAATTAGGATTTCAACAATGATTTAGGGTTTTGGAAGTCAACAGTGAATTAGGGTTTCAACATGATTTAGGGTTTTGGAAAGCTATAAAGGAAGGGTTAGCGACCTAATTCATCATTATGCAGATTATGACTTGTCATTGAGGAGAGAGGTGCATCTTAGGAGAGATAGTTCAGTGGATTCCAGGAGGAAGACACCAGTTGGTTGATTTTGGTGTTGAGAGACACACCCTAGTCACCGAGAAGATCATTCAGGTCTTCCATCATTCTTCAGCAGTAGTTACACAGTGTTCAGCAGCAAGGGCGCATTCATCCAGAGTGAGGGCGCAGCTTCTGAGAGGGTTTTTAGTCGACTTATCCCATCCAGGGAGAATTCCGAGATTTCCCTCTGACCCATTTGAGAGGAGGGCAAGGCGCATCTTTTGCCTGGTTCCTCATCAGATTCCGATGAAGGAATCAACTGGGACACATTTTCCAGACTTGGACGTGTGACACTTTTGGTGGGCACATTTGGGGTTCCAGAGCGAGCATCAGACCAGATTCAGGGAAACCCTTCCGACCCATTTCCCAGTAGACCAAGGTGATCGTTTTGAGACATATCTTGTCCGATTCCGATGGTGGAATCACTAGGATGCATTTGCAAAAAAAAAAAGTGCTGGAAGCATAAATTGCCCAGTAGAACCAAACTGTCTTCGACAAATTAACATCTGATGATGCATCTCTTCATGGCACATGGAGTTGACCCCCTAGTTGAATAGGTGGTCAACATCTGACTCCACATGGGGACGTGTGTTTGATCTTGTCACATGGGACATAGAGCATACGAGAATCCAACATCTACAAAAAGGTGCTCACCAATATCCAACATAAGCATATATATATATATAATGAAATAAATAAATGCTATACACAACATCTACATAATGAAATAACTAAGTACAACATCTATAATTTTACAAAATGAAATTATGATACAGAAATAAATCTAAGTACATAATGACATAATAAATTGAAATAATACAAAATTGAAATACAAAGAAGGGTTAAAGATACGTTACAACCATCCATGCAATGGATGAAATGACGCCACAAGTGTCTGAAACATCCTTGTCCAGGATGACTCACAGAAGACCCCTTCGCAAGTCTTATCAACTTGGAATTTTTTGTGAGGGAGAACCAACCAAGAACCATGCTACTTCCTCTCTCCAACCAAACACTGGGATATGACAAGCCGTGTAATCTTTTAATATTTTGCTGCTCATGACTGTCAAGGTGGAAGGCCAACCGATACTCATAATGATATGACATTGATAAACTGAAGTCGCCTTCCATTTCCTCATAATTCTGCATTAATTCATCTTTTGGTTGAGATGTTGAAAATGAACATGTCAATGGAACCATTATACAATTTTCCTCAAGGTCTTCAAAGTTATCTTCCAAAGAGATTGGTTTCTCGGGAGGAGGGTGGAGAATTGAATTATCTAGATATTCAATATTTTCAAGTTCAAATTTCTTAATCTCCTCAAAATCAGTGACTAGCTCATCCATGGATTCATCCAAAATTTTCTCATGAACTTCCTTATCTTTTTCATTGTCAAGCTCAAGTTCAAGGGGGTTCGGATATTCAATATAAGTCTCTGTAAACTCACCTTCCATGATTTCTAATTGATCTTCCATGGCCATAAATTGTTCATTCATGGCTTCACATTGTTCTTCATGGGAAAACTGCATGTTGTGAATTACTTCTTTAAGCTCCTCAATGGGATCTGGTGGAGAATCAACCTCTCTGTCTGAACTAGTTGTTTTAATAGCTAGAAGATTCTTCCTCTTCCATTTGTCCATAAAATCATCAACCAATTCAACGTAAATTTCATYCYGATCATCCCCAAATATTTCCAAAAAGTCACGCARAAAATCACGTATGGTCTTGATCTCATTATCTTCATGAAGAAGAAACCAATGACCARCATATCCGTCATCCACCAAAAGAGTCCAGGAAAACAATCACATAAGAGCATCCTCACAAATAAGTGAATCGTCCCAATCATCAATTAATTGCCCAAAGGCCTTGACATGAACACAAGCATCATCACCATATTGAAATTTAAGCATATTGTCAAGAACATCTTCAGGTATATCATTAGGATAACCAATTATTTCTGAGAAATCAAAAGGTTTCAAGAGATAGCTCATTGAATAAGAAACAACCTGGGACCCAAAAGATAACTAAGGATCTGACAAGAAGAAAGACTAGCTAGCTTCATCCAAAAACCTTTCCAAGTTCAAGGATGAAGCAAAACAAGCCATGAATTCCTCCTTGAAAAATACTTTGTCAAATTATTTTAAAGTGGAGTCGCCAGATGACCAAGTTTATCAAACAAACAAGAGCATCAGACAAAGCAAAAACAAGAAGGAAAACAAAAGTTAATTGATTAAGTTGGAACAAGAATTGGACATTAATGAGTGCTTCTTCTCCAAGAATTTCAAGCAGCCCACAAGCATTGCTCCTTGCAGTATACTTGACATATTTGTTCAATGGAGTCGCCACTTGGAAAGGAAGCAAACAAAAACAACCAATGCAAGTTCAAATAATTTTAGAGACTAAAGTTTTTATTGTTTAGTTCTTAAAAAATTAAGTTAAGTCGTTTTGACCAAGGATAAGTGACTTATCCCCGGCAACGACACCAAAGATGTTGTCGTCCTTTACACACTTGCAAACGTGAGCAAAGTCCAACTCACTTAGTGTGTTCTTGGAGGCATAATGCCTAGGTTCAAAGCCCACACTGTCACTTTGGCTTGAACCTCTTTCGTCTAGGCTCACTCCTAGGGAAGCCAAGGGGGGTAGACCCTAGTTACTAGATATGATTAAACTTTAAGTTCTAGGAGTTGCTTTTAATTAGTTAGAAGTCTGGAGGAGACTAACCTATGATGCAAAGACAACAAATGCAAGATGCAAGATTTCTTATGTCAAGCTAGCCTTTCCCTAAGTCAACTAAGACTAATGCCTAAGGTTGGGCAAAGGGGTCAACTAACGTTTTGATTACAAAAGATTTACAAGTTAGTTACAAAGGTACAACAAGATACAAGATTACAATAAAGAATGAAATGATAGTACAACAATTACGAACAAGAGATACAAGATATACAAGATACAAGAATAACAAGTGCTTTAATGTGTAGGTACTTAAAGATATTTAAAACATAAAGATCATCCACATAAAGCCAAGCATGCCCCAATAGCACTTACTCTTTGGACTGCTTTTCAATGGCAACCACAACACTCAAGATCCGACAAGACGATGCCTCCAAATGGGATACACTATCTCTTGAGGGATCACAACACAAAGAGCATATAATTAAAGAAATACTTGAAAGAACAAATGCTCAACAATACTTAGTTAATTATCCCACAAAGCATAGAAATGTTACTTGCATAAGAAAATGAAAGAGATTTTATGTTTGGATTTTATGTTTGTAAGCAATGTTTTAAACAACCATAAGATGTACCCAAGAAAGTGATTGTCTAAAATGCTAAATGGTTAAGGGTTGCTTAAAGATTTTAAAGATTTTATTCCCCCCCCCAACTAAGTGTTGAACCAAAATCCTCCTCCCCCAATTACCAAATGGTTGCTGGATGCTCAAGAAGTGAGGCAACGAGGCCTACCCTAGCTTCACAGATCAACCCTAAAGACCTGAGTACTCCCGGAAAGGACGCCGCGCGTCGTGAGACCGTCCCCGGCCTAACACCTTGTGTTGACTTCCTCAAGCCCCGTTTTAGATGGCGAAGATGGTGAATTTAGGTGTCCTATTAAGTCTAATATATTATTATACCTTAGGACTAAGTTTTTAGGTGTGTTTGAGAGTGTTTTAGTGACTTTTACTTGCCCAAAAATAGTGAATTAAGCCCAAAACCGAAACTTCAATCAGCTACGAAAGTGTTCTTAAACTATGAAATTATAGCATTGAAACAATGTAAGAAACTTGAGATCAAAGATGAATTGAAAGATTATCCTTATACCATGTGATTATAGCCTTAAGACATGAAGAAACTTGAGATAAAAGAATGCTATGAAAGGCAAGAACAACTTGCCAAAGAAAAGAAAAAGTGCTTTAGTTTATCACCACTTAACCATGAATGTTATTGCATTAAGATAGAGTGCTAAGAGATGAAATGTGTTTGTTGAAAATAAAAGTGTGTCCCTACACCACATACATGCCCCACATACACTTCACAATTAGATGATGGCAAATGGCCTTAAAGAAGAGTTGATTGCAAGTTAAGAGGATTACTTTTTAAACCATTACCATTGCATTAAACCATGTGTGTTTTGGATTAGAGCATATGTAATTAAATTTGAAGAAATCTAAAGCATGTAAATGAGATTATGCCTTAAAGGCTTAAGCTAAAACTTAGTATGTGTTTGAGATCTACCTCTAGAATATTTTAAACATTTGAGCATAAGTAAACCATCAACACATAACTAACCTAGCTAACTTGAAATGAAAGGCAAAGGGACAAACCACTTACAATGACACAAGGTGGAGGCAAGCCTACCCTTATTGTGCTAAAGAGGGTTGAAAAAGAGAAGCAAACTAACTATGATTAGCACAACTAGCCACACGTCCTTGCCCTAGTGACAAGTGGGGCAAAAGAATGAAGCAATGCTTGAAAGTACAACTATGCCCTAGCCTTACGATTTTGGGGATGTCTCACCCAAGGTGTAGGCACAAGATATTATTAACAACGAATGAAATTATCACAAGAGAATAAACTTAAAAAAACTTGCCAAAAATACTAGAAAAATGAAGGAGAAGGGTGCAATTTTTTACTAATCCAATGGAGAGACCTTTGGGAGTGTTGTGTGACCAAAAGTGGGCTGCAAAACCCCTTGACCTGATAAGAACCTGCAAAAACTAGCAAGCTATTGCTTGCTGGAAATGTTGCACACAACAAGAAAAGTGAGGAAAAATTTCTGTTTTTAGGGCAGAAATTTTTCACATAAAAGTTCCAAGTAAAAATGTATTTTTTGTGACCTATCTATGATGGTTAGCTAACTGAAATATGATATAAAGAGAACAGAAAATCAGATTAGGAAAAGCATGGAGTTTAAAAGGGCCTTGAGGGTAGACTCCTCCTTGAGGGCCGAGGCTATCCCGATTCCCAASAAACCCTARAGGCARAYCTGCAAAACTTCAAACAAAACRYGAGGTATACAAGTAGATAATATGRTTGAATGGACTAACAAAATAAAATACTTTACCCTACYAGCCACCCAACATATATAGATCAACAATAATACTATTGATTAACCTAYCCAAGTAAAATACTTTACTCAAGAAATCTACTCAATATAWCCCAAGATGCMAAAGCCACAATATCACCTCATGTGCAAGAAAGAGACAAGAAYACTCTTTGTACTTCCAAATCYTCCAAAGCTTYTCTATTAATCCAAAAGGGAAAGTCTTGAAGCAATGAATTGCTCCAAAACCCTCAAGAGCAAAAGAATGGATGCAAGATGGAAAAGGAGAGAGAGATGAGATGGAGATCAAATAGCATAACCTTAGCTCAAGATATGGTGTCAAATGAGTGAGGGAGGGGTTCTATTTATACTTGGGAAGACAAAACTACCCCTCTTGGATGAGTTACAAGTGTCACACATCAAATAAAAGTCACTTTTAGGGTTTTGGTAACGTAGGGTTTTGGCATGGATGGATGAAGTGGAAATGAGTTGGAGTGAGTTGGCAAGGCTTTGATAAGTGAAATGATGAGTTGTAGGGTCTAGGGAGGCACACCAAGGAATATAATAAGTCTCCCATTAGTTTTTTATTATTTTTTCACTTTTTGGAGACTTTCTAGAAGGGAAGCACACCACTCTAGGAAAAGTGACGTTTTTGCTTAATGGCTAGGTGAGGGGGTGATGTGAGGGTTGGAAAAGGTTAGGAAAGGTTAGGAAAAATCTCTCTCACATTTTTCCATCATTACTTTACTCCATTTGCTCAAAATTACAAAAATGACATTTTTCCTACGTCATGATTTAACAATTAAAATTGCTGTTTTGATTGACTGAGACTCCTAGTGGACAAACACCTAACAAAAGTTGTCCGACTAAGCTGAAACTTGGTCCAAGGGTGTAGGGGGTCTCATTCCATTTCTTTTGAGCACAAATACCCCTATCAAAAACCCAAGGACCTAATTTTTACAATATTTGCTCAAAAACAATTAATTAATTAAATAATTAAACCTTCAACCTTAGGAAAATTTAATTAATTTAATTAATTAAAAAAAACCTATCTAGACTCGACGAAATTCTGCGAAACTTTCTAAGATGTCATACATGGTCATTTACATCATTCCTAAACAATAGCTACCAGAAAATAACCCCATTAGAATGCCTTTCACCACTTTGGAGGAATTATTGCTGGTGGGAGAGAAAAACTCAAGGGAAATTAATAAGGCTGAAAAGCCCAATTAATAACTTGAGGATAAAAAACCCTCAATGAAAGGAACTCTCCTAATGAAGAAATCATAAGGTAACTGACCTAACTATGAACCATACAGACCTATTACATTATTAACCCACGCAGGGGTGCGGAAATTCCGTTTACAAAAAAGTGTGCTGGAAGCATATATTGCCCAGTAGAACCAATTTGTCTTTGACAAATTAGCATTTGATGATGCATCTCTTCATGGCATATGGAGTTGACCCCTAGTTGAATAGGCGGTCAACAGACCCTTACCTGTAGGAGATCCCAACCATTAGATCTTTTGCTAGATCAATGGCCGAGACTTGATCTCTTATTGGAACAACTTAGGACTTCACTTTTTCTTATGAAGGTAAAACTATTCCTCACTATTTCCTTAACACTCCCTCTTAGTGAGGAATGGGTTTTCTACGACACCTAACTCTGGTTCTCTTGGGCTTCATCATAATTTAAATGTTGTTCCCTGGGCTTGAAAAAATAATTGTAGTTAATAGTGAAACTATAGCTAAGAAAATTCAAACATCAAGGATATTACGAAGGCATTTCCTATTTGCTTGTTATGTGAAAATATCTAGGTCATATTGTTTTAAGAGATGTGTCTTTGTTTATCAATCCCCCTACTATATATTCCTGCTTAAATTATTTGGTGTTGGGGAAGATAGACTCAATATTGGAAGTTGTAACGAGTAGGTCATTTGAATATTTCGACAAAATGATGTGAAGTATTTGATGTATATCAAGTTATGTCTCTGATATCTAAATGAGTATTTTAAATTTGTCAGTAATTTATGAGATTTAAATATTTGTTCAGCAGGTCATGTGCCCTTGCTCATTTTGTTCTTCTGGCCTTCCTAGTCCTCAGTTGTATCTCTTTTGACATTCGCTATACACCCCTTTATTTCTTTTTCTGTTTTCCTGGAGATTCTTTAGCACTCCCAATGTTCACTCATTTATGTACTTTTAGTTTTGATAGCCCCCTTTGCCAATTGTGGTCACTAGTGGACAATGGACATTAATAATTAAATTAAATAATTCAATCTCCTATGAAAGATATATCTGTATTACTTTATCATAAAAGCTTTTAGTGAACTTTGCTTATCCGTATCACTTTTTCATAAAAGATACATCCGTATTACTTTTTCTGACATGAAGTAATCTTTTGAGAAACGTGGAGACCTTGGTTTCCCTTAGTTATATAAGTTTATAGTTACTTAAATTTAAGGCTTGATATTTGTTTGCAACTGATGATCAATAGTCATATAAGCTGCAAGTACTTGATGGCAACTGGAACCTTTTTTATGTATGTATGAGTGTTTTTAGTGACTAGTTATTTGCATTTTAATAGAATGCTTACATCTGTTGTAAATGTGCGAGTTGAATTGCTTTTAGAATCAATACGTAATGATAACTCGAAGGATTCCTCTTTTTGTCTTTTTTGTCATGCAGCGAAAATCAGGAAAGGGCATTTGTCATGCTTCCCTCATCTTGGAGATGTCGATGTTGGTGCTTTGATGGTATGCTCTGAGTAACTCGAGGTCCAACTTCTGTTGACTTCTTAAATGCTTATACAAGAGTAGTGGAACCATGTTTGGGAAGGATAAAATTGGAACATGCACCAAACTCACAAGTTTTCAATCATTCATGTCGCAAGCTTACAACTGGGAGTTTATGTTGAAAATATATAAAGTAAAACATGCCCATATGATGAATTCTTAGGAGTCGATATTGATGCAAGAAATGGTTATTAAGGGCCATCTGTTTGTATGATGAAATATCTAGGAGTAGATTTTGGCACAGTAACCAAACTGGAGATGATCATGTGATCTAAATTTTAAAAAAACAAAATAGGGGATAATCTGGCTCTTTTAATGTTCAAATTGTCTTGAAGAAGATGGGCATGGATTGCAATTAAGCTATTAACTTACATATTCCATTTGTCTTATAGATGGGATCTAGATAATTGGCTGCAGGAAAAAGTATTAACTTGCTGGACATTGCAGAATTATGTCTCAAAATTTGAAATTTGAATCCTATCAGAAATTGCCAACAAATTAGCAGAAATTTGAGACCGGCATAGAGAGAGAACCATTTGATTTGTATTCCTTATTTTCCCAAAAGTCTTTTTATGTGGGTACATGGTGGGAATGACTATTCACTTTATATTCCCTGTAATTAGAAAATAGTTAAATATCTATTCTAATATAAAGTCATAATAAATTGAACATTACAAAGTGCTATCACTCAAAAATGTCCCTTTAGGAATCTGTTGGGATTTTGAATGATTAACTTAGATTCGCTGTTGCATCATTGTCACCAACAACAGACATCTCACTTCCAGATTAGTGCTTGTGAATCCGCGGGGGGTGTCCTAAGGCAATCTCATTGATTGCAAGCCTGAAAATCTGCAACTGAAATTTCAAATCAAGATGTAAAAGACACAAATCTGCAATTAAAGATTATAGATCAACAGACAGATTCTCAAAATCTGTGAACTATTTTTCAACATTTGCACTAGAAACTTGTGAAGGATTTAATTGTGTAGCATAAGTGACCAGTGCCAAGTCTAAGTGGGCAAAGGAGAAGGTGGAATATAAGAAAACCAGCAAGGCAATTTGAAATTGAATCTTGCTGGTTAAAGAATACTAAAACTAAATTGTTAAAACTAAGAGAGCAATTAGAGCGTGAATTGATTTCTCAACCATGAAAAGTCTTCATAAACAAGGCAAACTTTCTTCCATTAATCAGGGTCTACCTTTATGTAACACTTTATTATATTGTTACTTTTGGCTATTTTAGGCTAAGGATGACCTAGTCAAACCTCGTTGGGGCTAGCACCCTAGCTAATCGATGGTGTATAAATACACCACCCCTCATTTTTATTTTTCATTTTATGTGTTCATTCAACCTCATTGGGGCTACCAACCTAACTTTTGGATGGTGTATAAAATTATAAATACACCACCCCTCATTTGTATTATTCATTTCATGTGTTCATTCTTAATCACAAGCTTAAGGGCACCTTCTCTATATTGCGCTGTCTTTGGCTGTTATAGTGTTTTGGTTATGGTTGTGTATCTTTCTTYGGCACACTTATTGTTATGGCTATGGYGCTCTTTCTCTAATTGCTCTTGTGCTATCTCTCTCTAGTGCACTAGTGCCATCTTTCTAGCACATTTGTGCTGATTTGTTACTGTTGTTTTATCCTTGATTGAATCAGGGTTTTGTTTGTTGGGTCACTATTGATCTTTTATCTCTTGTAAATGGCAACAACATAGTAGTGATGGGCAAGGTTTGTAGARAAACTTCTTGCCATGYGCTCTTGCTYCTGTTATCGCATGGATTGTAGATCRTGTAAAGTCCTTCACGATCCCAACCGATGGACAACAAACCGGGACCGTGACCCACTGTCACCTCAGGAAGAGTCCCAGGGGACCCCTGGGGAAAAGACTGCAGATGGTCAAAGGCCCTAAGGGATCAYGATACAAGACTTGATGGGCTAGRATTGAGATGGGAAAGATGAAGAAAAAGGGTAATGTGAAAGAGGAGGATGAAGGTGAAAGCCTAAGTATCCGCAAGGACAATTCTACCTAAACCAACTATGCACTAAGTCCAGTGCCCAAGTATAAGTCCTGCCTAAAGTAATAAGTAACAAGTGTTTGAGGAAGTATTTATCTTATGCAATTAAAGATGTTGAAAGAACGATGTATCGACCTTAAACACAAGTTATATCAATGAGACAATGATTATATCATTCGTTCATTCAATTCCAACAATTCTAGTATGATTGCACAAGTAATGAGATATTCCAACACTTGCCTTTAACAATGAGAATCAGATCTGAAGTAATTTATAACAGCAATAGATTACTCTTTATACCAACAAGATTTTCAATGTTTAACAGTGCTAATCCAACCAAAACACTTATTAGTTGATTTCCAATGAGTTAGCCAATGAAAAGCACATTCAACCAATGTTTTCCAAGTACTTCTCCAAACATTAACCAGATTTGAAATTCAAGTTTGTAGCAGAGATATATCAGTTCTAAATCAGCAAGAAAAACTTCCAAAGTTCAGCTAAAGAAATCAACAATACTTGCTCCAATCGCTCACTAAACTTTTTTCTATGAAATTAGCAGTGATCCTAGGTGGTTATCAAAGGTTTTGAAACACTTTATGAGCATTAACCAGATCTGATATGTCAATTTGCAGCAGTGGTATCAGCCAAGAAAACAGTTTAAAAACCAACTAAAAGAGGTTAGAAACTAACTAGGATAATCTAGAAAGACTAGCAATTAACTGGAAAACAAAACTAGCTAAGTTAGTTGACTAAACTAGGGTTAAAGCTTGCTGTCCTAAACACTGTTTTCTGCATAAAATTGCAGCTTTATGGCTGTAGCTTTCAATGAGGTGCAGCAGACAAACTATCCACCAAATCAGAAAACTAATCCGTTAGAATGAAAGATCTACTCAAGCCACACAAAATTGACTATCTTCTTGCTAAAAACAGTGAAGTAAAACTAGAGATCTAACAATCTAGGGTTAGTAAACTAGTAGAAATTGCAGCAGAGAAGGGTTTGAAGGTTGAGGGGGTTAGACCCCTCAAAAATTTCGCCCCAATGGGTTAGAGGTGCGCCCTAGGGGGGCAAGTGTTCAGCCGTGCAATCAAATTTGAATTCTGGTGGAAAAACACGTATCCCAATGCAAACTCTCACGATCTCCAATGCAAAATCAGTGCCTTGATTCTTTGGGTATGGAGTAAAAAATGCTTGAAGGTGGCTAGAAGATCAAGACAAAATTTCTCTCTTGTAGGTTGTAGTGTTACCTATCCTGCAAGAGGGGTTAGCCAAACAAACATCTAGCCCAAAATATTAAATAAAGTGACAAAAATCTGCAACAAGGTTGTTAGTCTCCTAGTCCTTGCAACAAACCTTTCATCAATAAATTAAATTTCTAAGGTTGTAGTGTTACCTATCCTTAGAACAAATTTATTTTAAACACAATGACAATTATTTAAATGAGGGTTTCAAATGCTTCAATGGACAAATCGAAATAGAAATTTCTCACCATAAAACTTGATGAAGGTATTACCAATAGCACAAGTCATCAATCATCCACCAAGAGATCCATCCACAAAGCATTACCATATCCATAATGAAAAACCTCCAAGCAAATCGTACCATCCAAAATACTCAATAACACTAGTGTAGCCAAAACAATGAAGCAAGAGAGAGATAGTATTCTTCCACCAAATCACAATGTCAAAATGAAATCAAGTGAGGAGTATTTATAGATCCTCTTCAACTTGATTTTGTCCACATACTAACCCACTTTAGGGTTATCCACTAAATTAAATTTAAAATAATTTAAATTATTCTAGATAACTCACTTTATAATCAATTTGACCATTTAAAACAATTGACTTGGTCAAAAATAAATTCCTAGTGAGAATCGAAATATAATTCACTTAACTCCCTAAATTAAATAAAAAGTGGCAAATCCACCACAAAGTCATTAATGGCCTAGGAAGACCCAAAAATATCTCCCCCATAGATCAAGGGATCTTCTCCCAAGGTGTCGCCCAAGGGGCCAAAGACCATCGAACTCCTAAAAAATAAATGAGAAGAAGAGTGGTGAGCCTCCCAAGGCCATTGCATGATTAGATCTGGTCAAC
>JASDQU010682072.1:59832-74169 GCA_032191745.1 Picea mariana
CAATGAATAATATATCAAATAATAATAAGAATACACTTTGCAGTTACATTATTTTAACACGGTCAACGATGAATTAGATCGGGAAGAGTATAAAGGGAGGAATTCGACCTAATTCCTCATTATGTTATGATTTGATGTTGAGATAGTTCCAGAGGAGGAGGAGATCAACCCCCTTGTTGTTTTGTGGATTTCTGGAGCAAACCACCACCATTGATCGGTTTCGGTGTTGAGAGACACTCCCTAGCCTATCGGAGATACCATCCAGGTATTTCACTGTGCTATTCAGGAGATCCAATTACAATGATTGCACAGCTCAGCTAGAGAGGGCGCAAGGGTTAGAGAGAGGGTTTGTGTGGCCGCACGAGACAGAGGAGTATCCTGCAGATTCCTTTCGACCCAGTTGAGAGCAAGCCAGGGTGCATCTTTTGAGCCACCAGTCATCAGTTTCTGATTGTGGAATCTCCTAGAGCACAACAAACAACCAGAAAGTGTGCAACTCTCGAGGAAGCACATTTGGCGTTCCAGGGGGTATTCCGTGGAAGATCCGAGGAAACCCTTCCGACCTATTACAGAGGAGGCCAAGACAATAGTTTCGAGACATATAACGTCAGATTCCGTCGGTGGGATCGCTAGGGCGCACTCCCACAACCCAGGAGGTGTGCAAACCCCCAGGGGGTGACATCCAGAGCTTTAGAGGTCGGATCTTCAGTCCGACATTTACCAGGATCAACCTAGAGGCCAGGGCGCTCCTTTTGGGATAGTTTCCAGTCCATTTCGACGAGTATCGCCATCAGGGCCAGTTTTCCAGTATCTACAGCAGTTGTTGTGAGCTTCAGGAACTGCGTTTTGTCTATCTATCCGTGCATACACAGATCAACCTTCATCTTCTGGTCACGGGTATTTCTTGTTAGTTGTTTTGTATTCCAGTGACGATCCATGAGATCTAACTGATGACTAGTATATCTGCTTCCAACATATTATTGTATTTCCTGCCTTTTCCTCATAATATATATCAATGAGTTGTGTTGTCCTTTCTTTCACATGCATCATATATATACTGCCAAAACATTAAATGAATGAAACACACATGCGAAAATCACCAAGCATGTTCACACAATAACTCAAACGCATCCAGAAAACCCAGAGCATCAGATCTCAGTGACAAAACAATAGTTCAGCAGTAGATATCTAGATCAGCTGGATCAGGGATATTTCAAACTCAAAGTTGTATTAGTTTGACTTAAAGAAGAGATAGCCTAAAAAAGATGCAATTTCTTCTCCTCCTACTAAGTTGCCTTAAATCTCTTGAAGTGGAACAAGTAAAGAATTAAAATAATTTATCTAAAGCTAAATGTGATTAAAAAGGACATATTCCAGAGCATGTTCCAAGCTTAATTTTTTTTTCCAGTAGTAATAATTCTTATATTCACATGAATATATTTACATCATCAAAGAAAAATCAAAGGCATAAGGGTATATACAATGGCATTTACATCCTCTTCCTCATTGCCACTAAAACAAAAATAAAATCCGAATAGGCAACATGTTCTAACAATTGGCTTCTTTGATAAGCAAAATGCCTTTTGCCAAACGTTACATGCATACTTCCTCTCTCTAGATATGAGAAAAGGTGGACAAAGAGCTAACCTCATTCTCAAAAACACATTTGCACCAAAGTTTCCAAAGGACAATCAAAGCAGAAATTCTCAGACAGTGCCAAATGTCACTGAGAGAAGAGTGAGCTAAAGATCTGGAGTCACTAAACAAGGTTGTGTGCCAATGCACTCACCCTTGAAGAACAAGCACACACTGTGTTTGCACATGATCCAACAACTCTTAGCAAATATGCGGTCCCACAACATATGCTTCACCATTTCAAAACGGTGGTAGGCAGGGCAAAGACCATATGGGAGACTGCTTTTCAATAGCCAAGTCTTGGAAGGAAGGCCATGATAAATAACCAACCATGCAAACACACATAACTCATAAGACACTCACATTGACCAACCATTGTGCAACGTTTGAATCCACTGGCCCTTAGCTTTGAAAGATACCAATTGTGCATTAATTACAGGGCCAAGCTCATGGTGCTAATGTACAATGGAGTACAAATTACACGAGTCATACTGAAACAATGTGCTTCGAAAACTCCACTACCAATCATGTCATATAGGTCTTGGCATAGCAATGTTCATTTTGAACATATCCTCCTATAGGATAAGGTTGACAATCTCCATGATGGTGGGTTGATCGACGAAGAATAGGGCATACTCATGTGATCAAATTCGCCAATCCTTCAAAGCACATGCATCTGCATCCCACAAGTCCCTCGAAAGAAAGATACCTTTCTTTCTCAGTTGCCACTCTTGAAAATGCAAAAGATCAACAATACAGGTGTCCTAAATCTTCTAGCTCCAAATTGAACATTTGACCAAATCCCACCCTACACGATTGCTAGCCATTTGCCATTGAACCAACTTTGCAATGTTTCTCCAAGCAAACCAAATATCCTTGAAGATAAAAGTGTCTACTATCTGAAATTGCCGGGGTGTTGAAATAATATCACATAGACCAAAGGTCCCTTGAATCTTGCAAGTATGATGACCTGTGAGAAATCTATGTCTCAACAAAACTTGCCATAGAAAAGACCAATCCAAACAACGAACCACCCTTTTAGTTGCAAGAATGCTCCTTTGAGTCGCTACATCTATCAAACCAAGACCTTCCTCATCCTTGGGCTTGATACAAACATCCCAAGGCACCATTTGAAGGACTCGAGCCCCATCATACTTGGACCACAAATATGACCACAACATTTCCTCTTGTTACCTACCTAGTTTCACCAGGCAGGACTGATGATGATCCACAAATATTGAACAAGACACTTGTTCAAATTCAGAGTTCAGAATTCCTGTAGGGCATTATTGCCCCTTCATTCTTCTTCTCTTCTTCTTCTTTATGCATGATCCATGCCCCCATGGGGGAATTGTAATAAATGAGTGAGCATGAGGTCTTTCTTATGTAAAAAACTTAGCTCCCCAAGACTTGGTCATCAGTGCATTACTCTAGAGTGTTTTTTTTCACTTGGTTAATTATTCCTCAATTTTCAGCGATTTATAATTTTGTAAGTTTTTTCACTCATTCCTTCAAAGCTGGAGTATGTCCTAATGGTTAGGCCTTGGTGTTTTCTGTTTGTGTCTAATATATATTACCATGCTAATCATTTACCCAGACTCTTATGGACATGCATTAGGTCCCTCTGGGATTTTTTAATATTTTTTAAGCATTAAAAAATTCCCGTAAAATGAGAATTTTCCTTGTAAATTGATGTAAATATAAAAACGAGGTACTAGGAGGTGTTATAGGCCTTGGGGGGTATTGTTTTCTAACCCAAAATACCCCTTTTACCCATGTACCCCCTTTTCGAGATAAACAATTGACTTTTGCTCATCAAAAATCAATTTTAATCGAAAAAGGTGAATAAAAGGTAAATAAATCTGCTCCCTATTATTAAGGAAACATGCCAGAAACATGTTTTTGGCTTGTCTTCAGTTCACTAGTGGTTAGTGACACTTAAGATGAGTTAGGGGGAGTTGAGTGACAAGTTAAGTGTTGTTCTCACTTGAGTTGAGGGAGATCTCAATATGTGGTGCGCCCTCCCTCTCAAGAGGTGGCGCACTCAAGGAGAGATGTGCCTACCTCTTGAGAGGTGGTACCCTCTCACTACTCCTCTTTCGCTGTGGTGACATCTCTCTTGAGTTTGTTGAGTGGTGGCATGCTTTCTACCTCACAAGTGGCTCATCTTACATGGGAAAGTGCGGCCCCCCTCCTTGGGAAGTGCACCCTCACTTGCTATAAAACCAAGCTACCTCTCCTCTCTTTGGTTAATGAGAGTCTGGGCTTTGCTTGTATTGTACTATTGCTGTAATATTTTTCTATTAGAATAAAAGAAGGCTTTGGAGGTCAAGAAGGTGGCTTGCACTACTTGTGTGAATGATTGATGTCATGTGCYAATTATATGAGGTAAATCTTAGTTTAATTTCTTGCTTTTAATTTGTTAATTTGGCCGTTGAAGGGGTGGTATCACTCAGTATGATAAGATCTCATTAAGCTAATCAACTTTTTAGGATATTATTTCATTTTTACATTAGAGATATTTGATTTACATTTTCGGTTGATTAATATGTTATCCAAGTCTCTTGTGTAGGTAGCACCGAATCTTTAACAAGTTTCTTGCAAGTATTCTTAAGCTTACAGGTCCTCATGCTTGGAGAGGTGGTTGAATTAGCTTGTATCTTCCACAAACTCCAAGCTTCTTGAAGACATAGTCCCTCGGCATTCCACTGGGAGACTCCATAGCCCAAGGATTCCAAACTATCAAGCTTCTCTTTCTATTTTTCATAAAAATCAAAGATTTCTTGGTTACCTTTTCTTGCATGCAAGTAGATCTAGTTTCTTATTATAAATCATACATAGATCTTTACTTATGCATGCATGCATTGATAGATCTAGATTGCATGTTTAAATTTGCTATCATCTAGAGCTAGATCTATCATAAACGTTCATCTTGTAGCGATAGTTTCACAGTGAAATCTTAGGAGCTAAAAGGTAGATCAATTTCAGAGCTTTAAATTCTTCATTTGGCAATCTTAGTGCCTTATTGTTTGCTGTCCCAAACAGTGAACAAAAGCCACTAAGAAAGCTAGCTTTTGCTTGCTTTCTTGGTTAATTTTTACTAACTTTTGCATAACTTTCACTTGGTAAATTTCAGCTCAAGACTAACATCTTTTGCAGGCTGTCCCAAAGCACTTTTGGGCATCTTTATACCATATTAGTGTTAAGTTTTTACTGCTGTTATTAGGTTATTTTCAAATTTCATGAGCATTCAATGCATTTCCAAAACAATAGTATAAAGAGGATCACTGAAAGAAACACGATTACAAGGTACACATCATTGTATCCTGGGATACCCTCATGGGGAAGAAAACCCAACAAAACTTCCTCAATAATAAATTGCCAATACAATTCCAAGACTAGGACCAAAACACCAGAGACAAACCAAGACCAAGCATGCACCTCTCTTATCCTTCGTTAGACTTCTTCCTACAACTGCAACTGTCTTCAAGATATGCGCACTAGATGAGTGAGTGAGTGTGTTCAAATGAGACACCATCCTCACATATAAATACAAGTTGTGAGGTGGCGCTAGGGTTGTGTCTATTCACTTGGTGGAGCCAACTTCTCCTAGAAGTGGCTAAAATCACTTTACAATTACTAGGCGCTGGATTTACAAATACCACCATACAAATACATGTTGACCAATCCACAAAAGGGGATTTGATCTTATACAAGACCCGACTTGATCAATCCGCAAAAGGGGATTTGATCTATACAATAATAAGAAATATAATTAGAATATTCCACGAAGTTACAATATTTCAACACTCCCCCTTAATGAGAAGGGTATTCTAATGACATGACTCAATACAACATCATCAAGAGAAAGAGAGGGAAACATCATCATCAACATCTGAAACACTGACTGACACATCTATAAATTATCGGAAGTTTTTCTCATCATCAATACCATCATCATTTGCATGATGGAGCTGGAGTAATATCATCATCATCATTAGCATGAAGATGGAACATCAACATCAATAGCATGAAGCTGGAACAACAATATCAACAACATGAAGCTGGATCAACATTATCAACGGCACGAAGCTCGAACATCATCATCAACAACACGAAGCTAGAACAACATCATCAACAACACGAAACTGGAACAACATCATCAACATGTGGCAACAGAATGAGATAGGTGCTTCAACAACAACATCAATGGTACTCTGACAGATTGTCCTTATCAGGCCTTCGGGATTTTCCCAGGAAACATAAGATTCCCTAGGATATAAAATCCTAACTGAGCTACCACTATTCACCACAGCTGGCATATACATGCATAGGTACTCTTACAGACTGTCCTTATCGGACCTTCAAGATTTTCCCAGGGATGATCAGTCCCTTAGGATATAAAATCCTAACGGAGCTACCCGCTGTTGGTTAGGATACCGTAGTATCATCATCATAAATCCCCCTTTCTAGGGAGGTCCTTTCGGACAATACCAAGCTTGTCTTGGAAGTGCTCAAACTTCACAAGAGACAGAGGCTTAGTCAACACATCTGCAACCTGCTCATCTATGCCAACATATTGGAGTTTTACAACTCCCCTCTGCACCATATCACGAATGTAGTGGTATCAAATCTCTATGTGCTTCGACTTATCATGGAACGCTGGGTTCTCTGTCATCTTTATACAATTCTGGTTATCACATAGAATCACAGTGGCTTCCATTTCTAGATTGAATAGACCTGTCAACAACTTTTGAAGCCATATGGCTTCACAACTGGCGGAAAATGCTGCAATGTACTCCGCTTCTGTCATGTTGAGAGAAATACCTCTAATATTTTTTGTTCTGCTTTTCTATTCATATTCCTCTATATTTGGGTGGATTGGTGTTCTGAAATAGACCAAAAACGAATATATATACTGCTGGTTTTCACTAATACAAATTTTCTACAGATTTTTTGTCAATTCTGCAGCTTTTCTAGCAAGTTTTACTCTTGCTGGTTTTTTGAAGGTTTGTGATAGAAACGTGGAGGAACAATCCATTTGGGGCCATTTAAAGTCAAATAAACTCCTCTTAAGCAAGGGTATTGAATACCCCCTTCTTCTTCTCCTTTCTCAAGTTGTAAGCAAGCCCAAGAGAGTCTCTAGGGCTTGCATTTCTCAAACAAATTAAAATTTCTGCATTTTTAATTTCTAGTTTGCCTACATCTAGGAAAGAGTTTGGCCAAGCCAACCATCCTATATCGTAAGGCTAGTTAATTAGTTTTATTTTCAGCATTGCTTTTCATTTCTAGTTTTCCCCACTTGTCCTTAAGGCAAGGTTGTGTGGCTAGGATTAGTTTTATTTCAAGTTCTTTTATTCTTTATTGTTTGCCTATACCTAGGAAAGAGTTTGGCCAAGCCAACCATCCTATATCGTAAGGCTAGTAATTTAGCTGTGGTTTATTGCTTCTAGTGCTCGTCTTTCATGGTTTAGATTTTAGAAGCTCTTTTCATTTCATTGCTTAAGCTGTGGAGGCATAATAACTTACTTATGTTTTTCAAGCATTCATTTTCATTCCAAGTTTTACTTTGCTTTCAAGTTCAATCACTTAATCTCTTTCAAGTTTAAGCAATTTACTTTACTTTACTTGCAAGCACTTAATCCAACTTAACTTAACTAATTCTTAAGGCTCAATTTACCTTAGATCCATAGGGCTTCAATTTATCTAGTTAATTAGAGCACCTTTTACTGTCTCAACCTTGCCACCAAAAAAGGGACCTAAGGAAGAAGCAGGGGGTGCTAGATCAGGGATGGTCTAGGGGGTGCTAGATCAGGGATGGTCTCACGGCACTAGGTGTCCCCCTTGTGGAGTACTTTTGGCCCCGGATTGCCCTGTGGAGCTAGGGTGTGGCCTTGTTTGCCTCACTTCTTGAGCACTCAACAATCTTTTTTAGTATAAGCGGGGAGAGTTCTAGGGAAGTCACACTCTAACTTAATCAACTTAATCCACCTCAACTTGGTATAACTTCTTAATCTTTTGATGGTTTATGCTTTAAAATCTTGCAAGCATTTCACTTTAAGTTATCTCACATGCAATTTTATTGAGCTCTTGTGGATGGTCAACTAGTTTACTCAGAAGTTGTGCATCTTTTGCCCGTGGAGGCTTTACTTGCTTTATCTATTGTCCATTTGAAATTGCGCACTTGCCCGTGGATGCTTTTACTTGCTTTATCCTTAATCACCCCTTGAAGTTGCGCATTTTGTGGAGGCACTTCATTGTTTGGGTTGTTGGCTTGTTGTGTTGTGGTGATCTTTTCTTGAATACTCTTTCCTTTCTCTGCACAAGTCAAGTCAAGTTAGTTTAGTTAGTGCTTGTTATTTTGCTTTATCCATAGTTGTATCTTGTATCTTATTGTATCTCTTAGTTATTCTTTTCATAACAACTTTGTAGATAGTTGCTTAATTCATTTATTTGTATCTAGTCCTAATTGTAAAATCTTGTAAAGTTTCTTTGTATTTAGTTGTAATCTTTTGTAGATTCTAAACTCTCCTTAACTTAGTTGACCCCTTTGCCCAGCCTTAGGCACTAGTCTTAGTTGACTTAGGGAAAGGGTTTGCCTTTGCATTGAAGTCTTGCACTTTGCATTGTTTGCCTCATGTTGCCGTCCTAATACACACTTGGGGTAACATGGAAGAAACCTTCAATACACTTAGTGTGTCCTTGGGGCAGGTCTTGAGTCAAGGTGCTGTCACCTGATCCTCAACTCCTCCGTCTAGGCCAACTCCTAGCGAAGCCAAGGGGGGTAGTCCCTATAAAAGAAAAACTAAGGCTTTTTCTAAACTAAGACAGAAAAATACTTTAGCCTAGGAGTTTATTGCTGAAAATAAAAGTTTGATCACACTACTTAGCATGTATCATCATAAAGAACATTTGCTCATGAAACATTTATACATAAAAAATGATACAACCACTGCAATAATCAAGAGCATCAATGAGATTAGATAGCATGCATAAATAAAACTGCTCACATAAGATAGATTGAAAATATGTTTTAACCAGTGCCTTAAAGGGAGTTGTGGGTAGTGTAGATCGAATATTTTATTAAGGTTAATTTTGCAATTAATTAGTGAAAATGTTTGGCCCCTTTATGTATTATTCACCAATCTAAAACTTGTTGACTGGGTGTGCCGCATATCCTACAAGGCGAGTTGCCAGGTGATTTGACACACTCCACCCAGGGTAGTGGTTTTAGACGAATAGTACCACTCGGAGATTGCCCTAATTATACTAGCAAGGTTCCATTACCTTGATGAAAATAAAAGATGGATCATACACCCTGCTTTGAAATATTGAGGCACTTGTGCAAACACTTTGAAATAAAAGAAAGAGATGAATTGCAACACATAAATTTATATACCCTACTTTGTATTTGAGAGAGAGATCAACAAGATATTGCTTGACAATGTTGTTGCAAAACTGAATGAAGAAGGAAAACTGCTTGAAACTGAAAATTGCATGAGAATGTAAGCATTAATTTAACATGCATGAAGTTAGAGTGTTGTAGTGTGTTTGATATTGTTTGACTTGTGTAATTGATTATTAGATTTAAGCATGCACAACTTTACGAGAAAAAGATAAACCAAAACACCAATCCCCCTAAGGGGATGAAGAAACTGGGCACAAAGGCCCGTTTTTATTACTTGTTACAATGGAGAACTTTAGTGTTCTCTTTGAGCTTTTATCTCTTTTAGAAGAAGAGGGATCCTTATTGATGGATCTTTAAGAGGAGTACAAGAAGAAAGAATAGAAAAGAGACACTTCATTTTGACGAAGTTACAACCCCCCAGGGTCCTTGAAAGTCTTGATTTTTGCCCAACACGGACAAAATCTCCTCTTGGATCTGTATTTGCTGCAACAAAACAGCTAACAGATGAAGTTAGAAATGATAGAAATAATCTTTAAACAAATAAAAATTTTATCAAAATTTTTTTAGAAATCTTCCTAGGCAAAAAACTGAAATTTTTGGGGTTTTTAAGGGTTTGAACAATCCTAAACTAGGCTCTCTTTAAATATTTCTGTTTGCTGTTTTAGGACAACAAACATACAGTCTCTAAACAACTTGATCAACAAATTAAACTAAGCAAAAATCTTGATCTAAAACTTAGGTGAAAAAGACCAAGTAAAATGCTTCAAACTTTGTCTAGATTTACCTTTAACAAAGATAAATTTTAGCCTAGATAAATTGTGGATTGAGACTTAGTCCACGTTTGCAAGTGTGTATAAGGACAACAACAGTGTACATACCCGCTTAGAGAGGTTGATGGCATTGGACCGCATACATCTAAGTGGACAAGTTCCAAAATTCCTTTTGCTTTACTGTTGCTCTTTGGAAAATGATTCTTTGTGTTCTTTCCTATGCACATCCCTTGCATACACCTTCATGATCAACCTTTAGTTCTGCTAAACCTGTGACTACCTTGCTCACATATGGTAAGGCTTTGTAGTTGATGTGAGCTACCCTTTTATGCCAAAGTTCACAAGGAATTTCAGTAGAGTGAGTCAAGGCTACATCTGAGTGACCCTTTATCTTGTACAAACCACCTTCTTCTATTCCAATAACAACTGCATCTTCTATAGTTTTCTCTTTAGACCACATATAAACTTCACCATCTACGAATGCAACCTTGAAACCTTTCTTATCTAGAGCAAAAATAGAAAGTAAGTTCTTTTTCAAACCTGGTACATAGAGTACATCCTTCATTCTCATTGGAGTTCTTGAATCTAGTTTGTAGGTGGCTTCTCCCATTCCTTTGATTGGGTACTGATAATCATCTCCAAGTGAAACTTTCTGGTGGGAGTCCTTCTGTATAAGGCTGGAGAGAGTGTTCTTCTGACCTATCATGTGATTAGAGGCACCACTATCTATGAGCCAAGTATCCTATCCAGGTGTCACAGATCTTGAGAGAGTGGAAAACAAAACATATTCTTCAATCTCTTCTTTAGCTAACTTCTTGGGTGGCTCATCATCTTCAACTGCATGGGCATGATGCCTTTTGTTATTTCTCCTCTTGTATTCTTCTCTTCTGGCAGGACAATTCTTAACAATTTGTCCCATCTTATCACAATCATAACATTGGTAGGAGGAGAAATATTTTCCCTTTTTTTGACCCTTATGATATTTCTGGAAACTCTTTGGAGAGTGAGATTCTTTATGAAAGTGAGTGTCCTTTTGAAAATGAGACTTTCCCTTTCCACCCTTAGCATGAGCAGCTAGGGCTTGATCGTCATCTTTTAATAGAATGACTTCTCGGTTAGCCACCCTTGCTTCTTCTTGAACACATTCTTCCCATAAACTGTCAAATTGAAGTTTCTCTTTTCTTGCACAAATAGTTTGGATGAAAGCATCCCAAGGTTTTGTGAGACCATTAAGAGTTATCATCACGAGTTCATCTTCATCTAAGTTGTCTCCAATTGCCTCTAACTGTTCCTTGAATTGAGAAACCCTAGAGAAATTGTCTTGAATTGTTTCTACCTTTTGCATTCTTTTATTCTTGAGTTGGGTTCCCAAGTTCATCTTTCGGTTGATGTTCCTTCCTTCATACATTCTGGTTAGGGCATCAAACATATCTTTTGGAGTATTCTTAGAAGACATTTGAGGGATCAAGTGGTCTTTAATAGAGTCTACAATTATCCTTTTAGCCTTAATCATATCCTTCTTGTACTTCTCTTTGGCTGCATTTTCTTTGGGTTCTGGTACATTTTCTTTTATGAATTTTGCAAGGTCATTCTCTTCAAGAATGAGTCCAATTCTGTACTTCCACACCTTCTAACTTGTCAACAAGCTTGGTGCTTGCAGACATATTGACCTGGAGCTAAGAAAATGACCAGAAAATGAAAGTGCTCAAAAAATGAAACTGAGCTTACCAGGAGATGCGTTGGGCTTAGGCGAGTTTGCTGGAGTTGACTATTTTTGAAAAATCCAAGTTTTACCCATGAAATTGGACTTGCGCACTTCTGGACTGGTGCTTCTTGTATTGGTTCTGGTTTCTTGGATTTTTGGTACTAGTCAAAACTAGAGTTTGACTTTCCGGAGAATCCATCCACTGAAAAAGTTCGCACAAGTTGTTAAAAGATGTGCTAGGGCAGGGCACACTTCCCAAGGTGATCTTTGGTAAAAAATTCCTCTTTAGTAAAAAGCCCTAATTTTCTTGTATGACAACAAAAACGTTTAGATACCCAGTGAAAGATGCTCTATCCAGTCAAGCTCTGATTCCATGTTAAGTTTTTACTGCTGTTATTAGGTTATTTCCAAATTTCATGAGCATTCAATACATTTCCAAACCGACAGTATAAAGAGGATCACTAAAAGAAACACGATCACAAGGTACACACCATTTTATCCTGAGAAACCCTCATGGGGAAGAAAACCCAACAAAACTTAATAATAGATTGCCAATACAATGCCAAGACCAAGACCAAAACCGCAAAGACAGACCAAGACCAAGCATGCGCCTCTCTTCTCCTTCGTTAGACTTCTTCTTGCAACTGCAACTGTCTTCAAGATATGCGCACTAGATGAGTGAGTGAGTGTGTTCAAATGAGACACCATCCTCACATATAAATACAAGTTGTGAGGTGGCGCTAGAGTTGTGTTTCTTCACTTGGTGGAGCCGACTTCTCCTAGAAGTGGCTAAAACTACTTTACAATTACTAGGGGCCGACTTTACAAGTACCACCACACAAATACATGTTGACTAATCCACAAAAGGGGATTTGATTTTATACAAGACTCTACTTGATCAATCCGCAAAAGGGGATTTGATCTATACAATAATAACTCAACTATAATTAGAATATTCTTCGAAGTTACAATATTTCAACAATTAGCTTGCTGTTTTTGCAGTTTTAACAAACAACCAAGAGGAGGTGTTGCCCAAATTTCGAGGATCCGGATCATCTAGGACCCCTTAAGGCACCTAGTCTTCCTCTCTATCTAATTCTTCTATCAAATTTTGTAATTTTGTTGGCCTTATACCTATAAAAGGTCATCAAACATTCTTCATAAAGATTTTAACTGAAAAGCAACAGTGGGATAACGCACTAGGCCTCCCATCCCCCCTACCCCATGGGGGAATTGTTTCTTTTTGCATTTTGCATCTTTCATTTTGCATTTTTCAATTTTGCTAACTTAAAAGGATAAAATCAATCTAAAACGAACCCACGCACTGCAAAACTGAAATATTCTCGATTGTAAAGTTGGGGGAAAACCTCCTAGTTTTGGTGTTGGACTTTTGTCAAACACTTTGCACACACTGATATTTGACTGCTGAAAGGGAAAATTCGATAGACAGCAGTATAGTTCTGTGTTTTGTTGGCTGTTATGTTGTTTTTCCACCCCCTTATACCTCCCCAATGAGGTACCAAGTGTGTTGTTTGGTTATTAAACAAACCCACAAAATAATAATGAAATAACATTCACATCCAGATGAATAAACGCAGCAAATATGACTGTTCTTTATTTAATAACAATGCTGAACCAATACAAGCGATTTGTAGTAGAAATACCTCTCAAGGACGAGGGAGAGGTCTACCATAGAAAGATTGGAAACCACAGTCATATACAGCCATGAAGAATTGCCCATGAATTGCTCCCACGAGTTGATAAAGAGGGTCGATTTATATGTTTGTTGTGCCCATATTTGATGGAGTTTAAGAGCAGCCTCCACACAGTGCTATTCACCTCAATCTGATGCAGTGTACAGCTACCAAGGAGGGGCGACCAGCAGCACTCCCTTTCTTCACACAGCAACAATGCTACACGCAGCCACAGGGAAGGATGAACTCGCCCAACACAGAAATTGAACATGCAACCCCAAAAGAAATCGACCAGCAGCAAGGGAATCGACCAACAGTTCCTCGTCTTGACACCCCTACGCAGCAATGAAGGCACACGCAGCTCTGGTAATGGAAAGTTAACAGCCAGCAGAGGTAGCACGCAGCAGTTGGAAGACAGCCAGCCGAGATCATGCCCCAGCCAATGGTTCCACGACTTGGATAGATGCAAACTCGGCCCCAATTCACCATACACTGTAGAACAATAGATGATGTGTCCAGCTCAATGAGAAAATGCTCGAAACCTCCACTCGTGCCAAGAGACTTATGCCTTCTTTCCTCTCAGATCAGAAAATGAAGTTGTCTCCAATAATTTCTTCGAAAACACAAGGCCAATACCTGCAAATGAGAACCCTGAATGGATTCTCCAATTCCACGGCTTGGGCAGATAGTTTCACTGCCGAATCCGAGATTCCACGGCTAGGGCAGATAGTTTCACTGCCGAATCCGACGTGCCGATGGGTTTCTAGCTGAAACCCTCGTTTGCTCACCGAGCTCTTCTCCCCAAACTCAATTAAAAAAAAAAAATAGTCGATAATCCTTTTTCCCCTTCAATCGTCCTTTTATTCATTCACTTGTCATTTTCTCCATTAAAATATTCATTTAATTATTAATTGGAGAGAAATACCCTCAAAGAGGGGTTTAATAATAATAAACTCACTTTTCCTAAGTTTTCACTTTATAATTCGAAAGTGACTTTACTAGTATCGTTTCCCTAGCTCATCCGTCTAGTGGTTTACGGGAAACTGTATAAACCATCATGGTATCCCGACTGCCTAGGAAAAATGGGACATTACAGTCCTCCCTGCCCAAATTTGCTTGTCCTCA
>JASDQU010682072.1:74771-86856 GCA_032191745.1 Picea mariana
TTTGCCCGTGGAGGCTTTACTTGCTTTATCTATTGTCCATTTGAAATTGCGCACTTGCCCGTGGATGCTTTTACTTGCTTTATCCTTAATCACCCCTTGAAGTTGCGCATTTTGTGGAGGCACTTCATTGTTTGGGTTGTTGGCTTGTTGTGTTGTGGTGATCTTTTCTTGAATAGTCTTTCCTTTCCCTGCACAAGTCAAGTCAAGTTAGTTTAGTTAGTGCTTGTTATTTTGCTTTGTCCATAGTTGTATCTTGTATCTAATTGTATCTCTTAGTTATTCTTTTCATAACAACTTTGTAGATAGTTGCTTAATTCATTTATTTGTATCTAGTCCTAATTGTAAAATCTTGTAAAGTTTCTTTGTATTTAGTTGTAATCTTTTGTAGATTCTAAACTCTCCTTAACTTAGTTGACCCCTTTGCCTAGCCTTAGGCACTAGTCTTAGTTGACTTAGGGAAAGGGTTTGCCTTTGCATTGAAGTCTTGCAGTTTGCATTGTTTGCCTCATGTTGCCATCCTAATACACATTTGGGATAACGTGGAAGAAACCTTCAATACACTTAGTGTGTCCTTGGGGCAAGTCTCGAGTCAAGGTGCTGTCACCTGATCCTCAACTCCTCCGTCTAGGCCAACTCCTAGCAAAGCCAAGGGGGGTAGTCCCTATAAAAGAAAAACTAAGGCTTTTTCTAAACTAAGACAGAAAAATACTTTAGCCTAGGAGTTTATTGCTGAAAATAAAAGTTTGATCACACTACTTAGCATGTATCATCATAAAGAACATTTGCTCATGAAATATTTATACATAAAAAATGATACAACCACTGCAATAATCAAGAGCATCAATGAGATTAGATAGCATGCATAAATAAAACTACTCACATAAGATAGATTGAAAATATGTTTTAACCAGTGCCTTAAAGGGAGTCGTGGGCAGTGTAGATTGAATATTTTATTAAGGTTAATTTTGTAATTAATTAGTGAAAATGTTTGGCCCCCTTATGTATTATTCACCAATCTAAAACTTGTCGACTGGGTGTGCCGCAGATCCAACAAGGCGAGTTGCCAGGTGATTTGACACACTCCACCCAGGGTAGTGGTTTTAGATGAATAGTACCACTCGGAGATTGCTCTAATTATACTAGCAAGGTTCAATTACCTTGATGAAAATAAAAGATGGATCATACACCCTGCTTTGAAATATTGAGGCACTTGTGCAAACACTTTGAAAGAAAAGAAAGAGATGAATTGCAACACATAAATTTATATACCCTGCTTTGTATTTGAGAGAAAGATCAACAAGATATTGCTTGACAATGTTGTTGCAAAACTGAATGAAGAAGGAAAACTGCTTGAAACTGAAAATTGCATGAGAATCTAAGCATTAATTTAACATGCATGAAGTTAGAGTGTTGTAGTGTGTTTGATATTGTTTGACTTGTGTAATTGATTATTAGATTTAAGCATGCACAACTTTACGGGAAAAAGATAAACCAAAACACCAATCCCCCTAAGGGGATGAAGAAACTGGGCACAAAGGCCCGCTTTTATTACTTGTTACAATGGAGAACTTTAGTGTTCTCTTTGAGCTTTTATCTCTTTTAGAAGAAGAGGGATCCTTATTGATGGATCTTTAAGAGGAGTACAAGAAGAAAGAATAGAAAAGAGACACTTCGTTTTGACGAAGTTACAACCCCCCAGGGTCCTTGAAAGTCTTGATTTTCGCCCAACACGGACAAAATCTCCTCTTGGATATGTATTTGCTGCAACAAAACAGCCAACAGATGAAGTTAGAAATGATAGAAAGAATCTTTAAACAAATAAAAATTTTATCAAATTTTTTTTAGAAATCTTTCTAAGGCAAAAAACTGAAAATTTTGGGGTTTTTAAGGGTTTGAACAATCCTAAACTAGGCTCTCTTTAAAGATTTCTGTTTGCTGTTTTAGGACAACAAACATACAGTCTCTAAACAACTTGATCAACAAATTAAACTAAGCAAAAATCTTGATCTAAAACTTAGGTGAAAAAGACCAAGTAAAATGCTTCAAACTTTGTCTAGATCTACCTTTAACAAAGATAAATTTTAGCCTAGATCTAGCAAATCACACATGCAAAGCTTAGATGTTTGAAAATGAAATGTTGACTTATTCTAACTTGCATGCAATCGAAGGAAAGAGTAAGGAAGAGAGATTTTATCAATTTATGGAGCTTTCGTCCGAGTCTGGAACTTTGGGCTATGGGGTTCTCTTGGTAATGGACAAGAGGGCACTTGATCTCATAAACTTTGGACGATGACAATGGAAGCCACCATTTGCCAATCCTCCTTCTTGAACAACTTGTAATTAAACGCTTCAATCCTGCACACAATAGTTAAAGGCCTTCCTTACACACATAGCTCACAAAGCATGTTAGATTTGACCTAAAATAAAACATGCATTTAGGAGTCTATGAAGTAAATAAAGGCAATAAGAGAAATCAATCTAGATTATTCTTACCTAATTATATGACAACATACCTATTAGGCTTTAACAATTGAGCATAAGATCAAAACATTAATCAATACATGTTACCTCATAAACTATTTGCATTTAGATGAAAGCAACCACACATGAATCCACACCAAGATTGCTCCAAAGACCTTTTATTCCAATGCTTGCAAAATATTACAATAGCTTCTTCACCCAAGACTGAACTAACTAAATGAGGAGGTCGAACCTCTCTTAAATAGGAATGGAGGTGATAATCCCTAGGTAGTGCATGCGCTAGGGTTAGGGTTTAGGAGTAGGGGATGCGTGGGTGATGAGGGAGTTACATGGGAGTGGCGCACTTAGATGAAGAGGAGATGCGTGGGAGTGAAGGGCGAGTGGAGGTAAGTGAAAAGGGAGTGATGGCGAGTGAACTAGGAGAGAGTAGGAGTGAGTATTAGTGAACTAGGAGAGAGTAGGTGTGATGGGTGAGTTAAGTGGTGCGTGGGCCACATAGGAGATGCGCTAGGGTTTAGGTGATGCGCCACTTAGGGTGGGAGTTGAGTTTCTTAGTTGGAGACTCCTCCCAACTCCATGTAATCTAATTAGGTTGACCTCCTCACTAGTTAACTCACCTTAAGACTTTAATCAACTAGGGACACACAAAAAACATGTCTAAAACATGTTCCCCAGTTCTCCTAAAATTTAGGAGATTTAATTAATTACCCCTTTTCCGTATTTTTCGAGTAATATTGACTTTTTTAGTGATAATAACCACTTTTTAGTCTCGAAAGATGGGAAATAGGGGTTTACATCATACTCCAGACTGGAAAACGACTGTAAATATGACATCTGACAATGTTTGATGCCATATTTTTTACATTTATTGACTCAGAATTAATAAATTTCATTTTTGCGGAAATTTAATTAATTCACTGAAAACTTAAAAAAAACCTATTAGACTTAGCTCCAATTTCCAAATGACTCAGACACTATGTTCTAGTATGAGCTTATATACATTCTGACACTAGACATTGGATTTTCCATGCCAAGACCTGCTTGTCAACACATACTCCGGCTTTGGAGCAAGTCTTTTTCTGAGTGAAAAAACTTAGAAATTATTTAATCACTCACTAAGGCAAGCAAAAAAAATAATTAACAAGTAGAAAAAAACACTCCGAAGTATGTGCCCACTCCTAGATCAAGGGTGGCCAATAGCCTTTTACAATATCTCATACTTAGGACATTTATTACAATGGTGGAAATGCGGGAAAAATGGGCCCTTTTAAGGCCTGCTGAATCATTGAAATATGCATATATGAGCATTGCTTGCTCATTCTCTGGCGGCTCTTCAAAAATACAACTTGTGCAAACTGGTGGATAACACCTCTCATATAGGCTAGATTCCCCCAAACCTTTAATTAACTAAAATCAACTCCTAAAATTAACCTTTAATCTCACATAGTAACTAGGGTCTACCCCCCTTGTCTTCCCTAGGAGTAAGCCTAGACGGAAGAAGTTCAAGTCGAGGTGACAGTGGGCTTGAACTTAGGCATTGTGCCTCCGAGGACACACTAAATGGATTGAGACTTAGTCCACGTTTGCAAGTGTGTATAAGGAAAACAACAGTGTACATACCCGCTTAGAGAGGTTGATGGCATTGGACCGCATACATCTATGTGGACAAGTTCCAAAATTCCTTTTGCTTTATTGTCGCTCTTTGGAAAATGATTCTTTGTGTTCTTTCCTGTGCACATCCCTTGCATACACCTTCATGATCAACCTTTAGTTCTGCTAAACCTGTGACTACCTTGCTCACATATGGTAAGGCTTTGTATTTGATGTGAGCTAGCCTTTTATGCCAAAGTTCACAAGGAATTTCAGTAGAGTGAGTCAAGGCTACATCTGAGTGACCCTTTAACTTGTACAAACCACCTTCTTCTATTCCAATAACAACTGCATCTTCTATAGTTTTTCCTTTAGACCACATAAAAACTTCACCATCTACGAATGCAACCCTGAAACCTTTCTTATCTAGAGTAGAAATAGAAAGTAAGTTCTTTTTCAAACCTGGTACATAGAGTACATCCTTCATTCTCATCGGAGTTCTTGAATCTAGTTTGTAGGTGGCTTCTCCCATTCCTTTGATTGGGCACTGATAATCATCTCCAAGTGAAACTTTCTGGTGGGAGTCCTTCTGTATAAGGCTGGAGAGAGTGTTCTTCTGACCTGTCATGTGATTAGAGGCACCACTATCTATGAGCCAAGTATCGTCTCCAGGTGTCACAGATCTTGAGAGAGCGGAAAACAAAACATATTCTTCAATCTCTTCTTTAGCTAACTTCTTGGGTGGCTCATCATCTTCAACTACATGGGCATGATGCCTTTTGTTATTTCTCCTCTTGTATTCTTCTCTTCTGGCAGGACGATTCTTAGCAATTTGTCCCATCTTATCACAATCATAACATTGGTAGGAGGAGAAATCTTTTCCCTTTTTTTGACCCTTATGATATTTCTGGAAACTCTTTGGAGAGTGAGATTCTTTATGAAAGTGAGTGTCCTTTTGAAAATGAGACTTTCCCTTTCCACCCTTAGCATGAACAGCTAGGGCTTGATCATCATCTTTTAATAGAATGACTTCTCGGTTAACCACCTTTGCTTCTTCTTGAACACATTCTTCCCATAAACTGTCAAATTGAAGTTTCTCTTTTCTTGCACAAATAGTTTGGATGAAGGCATCCCAAGGTCTTGTGAGACCATTAAGAGTTATCATCACGAGTTCATCTTCATCTAAGTTGTCTCCAATTGCCTCTAACTGTTCCTTAAATTGAGAAACTCTAGAGAAATTGTCTTGAACTGTTTCTCCCTTTTGCATTCTTTTATTCTTGAGTTAGGTTCTCACGTTCATCTTTCGGTTGATGTTCCTTCCTTCATACATTCTGGTTAGGGCATCAAATATATCTTTTGGAGTATTCTTAGAAGACATTTGAGGGATCAAGTGGTCTTTAATAGAGTCTACAATTATCCTTTTAGCCTTAATCATATCCTTCTTGTACTTCTCTTTCGCTGCATTTTCTTTGGGCTTTGGTACATTTTCTTTTATGAATTTTGCAAGGTCATTCTCTTCAAGAATGAGTCCAATTCTGTACTTCCACACCTTCTAATTTGTCAACAAGCTTGGTGCTTGCAAAGATATTGACCTGGAGCTAAGAAAATGACCAGAAAATGAAAGTGCTCAAAAAATGAAACTGAGCTTACTAGGAGATGCGTTGGGCTGAGGCGAGTTTGTTGGAGCTGACTGTTTTTGAAAAATCCAAGTTTTACCCATGAAACGGGACTTGCGCACTTCTGGACTGGTGCTTCTTGTATTGGTTCTGGTTTCTTGGATTTCTGGTTTTCTGGTACTAGTCAAAACTAGGGTTTGACTTTCCGGAGAATCCATCCACTGAAAAAGTTCGCTCAAGTTGTTAAAAGATGTGCTAGGGCAGGGCACACTTCCCAAGGTGATCTTTGGTCAAAAACTCCTCTTTAGTAAAAAGCCCTAATTTTCTTGTATGACAACAAAAACGTTTAGATACCCAGTGAAAGATGCTCTATTCAGTCAAGCTCTGATTCCATGTTAAGTTTTTACTGCTGTTATTAGGTTATTTCCAAATTTCATGAGCATTCAATACATTTCCAAACCAACAGTATAAAGAGGATCACTAAAAGAAACACGATCACAAGGTACACAACATTTTATCCTGAGAAACCCTCATGGGGAAGAAAACCCAACAAAACTTACTCAATAATAGATTGCCAATACAATGCCAAGACTAAGACCAAAACCCCAAAGACAGACCAAGACCAAGCATGCGCCTCTCTTCTCCTTCGTTAGACTTCTTCCTGCAATTGCAACTGTCTTCAAGATATGTGCACTAGATGAGTGAGTGAGTGTGTTCAAATGAGACACCATCCTCACATATAAATACAAGTTGTGAGGTGGCGCTAGAGTTGTGTTTCTTCACTTGGTGGAGCTGACTTCTCCTAGAAGTGGCTAAAACCACTTTACAATTACTAGGGGCCGACTTTACAAATACCACCACACAAATACATGTTGACCAATCCACAAAAGGGGATTTGATCTTATACAAGACTCGACTTGATCAATCCGCAAAAGGGGATTTGATCTATACAATAATAACTCAAATATAATTAGAATATTCTTCGAAGTTACAATATTTCAACAATTAGCTTGCTGTTTTTGCAGTTTTAACAAACAACCAAGAGGTGTTGCCCAAATTTCGAGGATCCGGATCATCCAGGACCCCTTAAGGCACCTAGTCTTCCTCTCAATCTAATTCTTCTATCAAATTTTGTAATTTTGTTGGCCTTATACCTACAAAAGGTCATCAAACATTCTTCATAAAGATTTTTACTGAAAAGCAACAGTGGGATAACCCACTAGGCCTCCCATCCCCCCTACCCCATGGGGGAATTGTTTCTTTTTGCATTTTGCATCTTTCATTTCGCATTTTTCAATTTTGCTAACTTAAAAGGATAAAATCAATCTAAAACGAACCCACGCACCGCAAAATGTTTTCCTTTTTGTTTGAGATTAGTTAGCTTAGTTTAATTTTCAATTATTTCGTTTTGGCAAAGTAACAAACCTTCCCCATTAAGGCCCTGTTATGCTCTCGGCCTCGCCAACTTGCTGGATCTTGGCATGATCAGAGAGGGACTTAATTTGTGTGGAGTAGTTTAACTAGGGAAAACCTTCAACCACTATTGCTCGATACGGGATCGATACCGACAGATTGACTTGTGAATTTAGGGGGATTCTTTGGGATTCACTCTCTCCCCGTTGGAACTCCTTGCAATCTTGCTTGTACCCATTTGAGGGATCGTAGTTAATAGAAACACATCATAGTTTAGAATTTATTTTCACACTTACAATCTCCAACACTCACAAGTGGATTTGCGCTATCAATCCACTTCAATTAATTAATCTAAACCCAAGTGGAAACTTCTAATTAATGAAATTTACCAAGAACATTGCAACACATTTTGCAACAGTACATACATTGGCACTGGTCTACAATATTTGTATATGCTTATTATCAGTTGCTCTCATTTACTTTCAAGCACACTCATTTGTTTTCTATCATTTATCTTGAAGTATTTGATTTGCTTAATACTATTTGCATAAACAATCTTTTATTGTGTCATTATATGCTGCTACATTAGTTGTACTTGCATTTGTTTCATATTAACTCCTAAAACTTCTTACATTTCGCTTAATCAAGGCTTAGATTCTTTTATTAGGGACTACCCCCCTTGGCTTCACTAGGAGTTAGCCTAGACAGAGGAGTCGAGTGTTAGGTGACAACTACCCGACTTCAGACTTGCCCCCAAGGCCTCACCCAGTGGATTGAAGATTTCTTCCACGTGACTTGAGGTGTGGATTAGGTGGCAATACCTCCAATTGGAAAAGTCGAGCCTTGCTGGGCAACCAACAAAACACATAATATATGTGAGTGGCTTGAAGTATCCTGCCCACAATAGTCAATTTCTTGGCAAATTGGAGGTCCTTATTTTGCAAGAAGAGAAGCTTACATTGCAAGACTTGAAAATATCAATCCGACATGGCAACTGGAGAGAGGTCCATACCAAAGGGGATGCCAAGATATCGCACATTAACACATAGGAAAACAAATGTCCTATGTTACCAGGAAACAGATATGGATACAGATTCAGATATGGATACGGATTCAGATACGGAGCCGCTAGATTTTTGAAAAGACAGGATCCGGATACGGCGGGGAAACGCCACGTACAAAAAATATAATAATAATTTAATTTTTTTTTTTTAAGTATATTCAAAGTTAAGAATAAAAAACATTCATGAATCAAAACATTAGAACTTATATCATTAGATAATTTGTAATTATGTAGACTGAAATCATGATGCATCATCTCATATAAAAAGGGTAATAGTACATACAAAATTGAGTGTCTCATCACATAACACTCTACTAGTACGATAATATCCAGTAGGTCCAACTAGATATCATGAAATGGGTCTGTTGTCGTCCTAATACACACTTGCAAATGTGAGCTAAGTCTGGCTCACTTAGTGTGTCCTTGGAGGCACAATGCCTAGGTTCACAGCCCATGCTGTCACTTTGACCGAAACCTCTTCCGTCTAGGCTTATTCCTAGGGAAGCCAAGGGGGGTAAACCCTAGTTTCTAGATAAGATTTAGAGTTTAAGTTCTAGGAGTTGATTTTAGTTTGTTAAGGTTTGGGGGGATTCTAACCTAAGATGCCAAGGCAGCAATGCAAGATGCAAGGTTAGGATGTGAAACAAGCCTTTTCCTAGGGCAACTAAGACTAGTGCTTAAGATTGGGCAAGGGGTCAACTAAAGTTAAAAGATGGTTCGTTACAAATAGATTACAAAAAGTACAAAAGAATAATTAATCTATTATATACAAGATTTACAAATAAAGAATGCTAGGATACAATAAACAAGCTAACCACTTTTAAGTATTTGTGTGTAGGAAATGAGGAGATCAAAGCATCATCACATTTATGAGATTATCATTAACACATCAACAAAGAAGATTTAGAGATTTAAGCACAAGTGTTCTAAGATGATGAAGATTACTCACTCTTAGTTATTAAATCCACAAAGTATTTAGATGTTTTAGCCCAAGGTTGGATTATTAAAGGTTTCTTAAGATTATGAAGTTTTAATTACGTTTATTAAGATTTTCACCAAAGCCTCCTCCTCCTATTGCCAAATGGCTGCTGGATGCTCAAGATAGTATGGCAATGAGGCCAACCCTAGCTGTCACAGTCAGCGCAAAGCATTGAGTTTTTACGGAAAGGACACTCCTTCGTGCCACGAGACCGTCCCCTGCCTATCACCGTCCATTGCCCTCTTCAATACCCGTTTTAGATGGTGAAGATGGTGGTCTAAGGTACCCTATTAAGTCTATTAAGTTAATATATGGATTAGGTAGACTTTTAGGTGTATTTTAGAGTGTTTTAAAGATTTTATGATACTTTTAAAATTTGATTTAGTGCTATGGCCGAAACTTACTTCAGCTTAAAATGTGTTTCTTAAGCTTATGAAATGAAAGGCATTAACACATATAAGCTATGTGAGAGCAAATTACTTAGTGCACCAATATGTAGCTTGCAAAGAAAAGAAGTAAAACCACAAGGGGCAAGAACAACTGGCCAACAAGATGAAAAGAAACACACTTATCTTATGTTGATTTAACACATTTAGATTAAAGCACAAGTGTGATAAAGAAGATTTAAATGTTAGCCTACACTGTCAACTTAACAATGAAAGTTACTTCAAGCATGTGGCAAATGGCCTTAAAAGATTAAAGCATGGAAGAAAGACACCATTTACTTAACTTATTGAAGCATTTAAACAATTAGGGTTAGATTTAAGCATGTAAAGTAAAGATTAAACTTTAAAGAGCTTAAGCATGCAAATAGATCTAGCTAAGTTGATTATGCCCAATAGGCTTAAGCTAGAGATTGAGTATGTGTGAGATCGAGATCTAGAATACATGAAGCACTTAGATCAATAACACATATTAAACCCTAACCTCACCTTTGGGGAATTCCTCTTCCAATAGGTAGGCGATTATTAGATTCACTTAACTTAGAAAAATTTGAGCAAAGAGAGAGACAAGCAAGCAAGAAGAATGAAGCAAGGAAAGAAACAAGCAAACAAAGAGTCAAACCCTAATCCCCACGTCTTAGGGCTTGGGAGATGCCTTTCATCTACCAAAACCCACGTCCTACCTCAAAAGGTGCCAAAAATGCAAAATCTAAACTAAAACCCTAGCTGCCCCAAGGCTCACACGTGTGAGGAGGCTGTACCACTTCCTTCTCCCACAACCATGAGCCACTAAATCAGCAAAATAAGAAGGTAAATGCTCAAGAAAGCTCTAAAAATGAAAATGGAGGTTGAGAAATAGTACCAATCCCTTGGGGGGTCTTTGAGTATTGTGTGGATGCCTTTGGGTAGCCCAAACCCCTCTCAACCAGATCTGAACCTGCAAAAACCAGCAAGGTATCCTTACTGGAAATGCTGCACACAACAAGCAAAGTGAAAGAAAAACGTTTTCCTTTTTAGGGCAGAAATTTTCCTTAAGAAAAATTTGATAAAAATTTGTATTTTGATGACCACAAAACTATGTTAAGCTAGCTGAAAATATGTATGGAATGAGAGCATATAGAGGAAGAGCAATAGATAGAGAAAGAGAGGAGTTTATGTGAGTCTCAAAGAAAGACTTTTCCTTAAGGCATTCCCAATGAAACCCTTGAAGCCAACCTGGAAGATCTAACACAATGACATACATACAATAGATAATATGGATGATTAAGCTAACAAGATGAAATACTTGCACCTTATCTAGCTAATCAACATATATAGATCTACAAGACTACTCTTTGCAAGATCTACTCAAATAAAATACTTTACTTAAGATCCATCTATGCAACCATCATATTAAACAAAGCAATGTTACCTCATATGTTGTAAGAACCAAAACACTTGTAGCTCTTCCCAAAATCCTCCAAAGTTTGTCCTTTATTATTACTCAAGAGAGTGGATCTTGGAGAAATACTTGCTGCAAAACCCTAAGAGCCAAAGAATGGAATTGATGGAACAATGAAAGAGAGAGAGAGTGGAAAATCAAGTAGCATAACAATAGCTCAAGATATGGTGAAGAGGAAGTGAGGAGAGGGATCTATTTATACTTGGAGAGGCAAACTCACCCCTCTTGGATCAATGCCAAATGTCCACCACCAAGCATAAGAGTAGATCTCAAGGCTAGGGCGCACCATCTAGGGCTTAGATCTTAGATCTAGGGTGTAGAATGGTGTGGGAGGTGTTGGGATCAAGCAAAGGGGTGTGGGAGGCTTAGGGATAAGTGCCAAGGGAAAGGAGTGGAGTAAATAATTTTTAAAAAATTATTTTGGAAATTTCTAGATGGAGGGGGGCGCAACTCTCCTAGGAGGGCGCACCACTTGGAGGAAGGGGAAGGGGTGGAGTGTAATCAATAAGGGAAAGGGGAGTGGAGTGAGTTAAGCAGGGAGATGAGGGGTGAGGGAGAACACACTACCCAAGAGGGAGGCTCAAATACCAAGGAAACCCAAGGTTGCCACGTCCCCTCCTCAAGGAGGGCGTAACTTTCCCCCTAGGGTGTCACGTTTTGAAGAGGGCGAGAGGGTGAGAGTTAGGAAAAGGTTAAATCAATGTTGGGTGGGTAGGTTATGCTTAGGGAGCCTCTCTCTAACTTTTATCCATCATTTAACATCCTTTTAACTCATTATTACATTTTTACATTTTTGCCATGTTTGGACTTGTTGACCGCCTATTCAACTAGGGGTTCAACTCCATGTGCCATGAAGATATGCATCATCAGATGCAAATATGTTGAAGATAGTTGGGTTCTACTGGGCATTTTACGCCTCCAACACAAAATTTTGTAAACGAAATTTCCGCACCCCTGCGTGGGTTAATAATGTAATAGGTCTGCATGGATCATAGTTAGGTCAGGTACCTTGGGATGTTTTCATTGGGAGAGTTCTTTTCACTGAGGCTTTTTTATCCT
>JASDQU010682072.1:109083-121392 GCA_032191745.1 Picea mariana
GTGCTCTCTCTGCTCTAGTACCTCCTCTGGCACTAGCTCCAACTGACCCTCCTCATCCAAGGGTGGCAACTCCTCTGAAATGCTAACCTGTTGTCCCACAGCCTTTTTAAGGCAAGAGACGTGAAAAACGTTATGAATCTTGCTACCTTCCGGTAGCTCTAGCTTGTATGCCACCTCGCCTATCATCCTGATGACTCTATATGGCCCGTAGAACTTCGGCTTCAGCTTCTCTGCTCTGCTCCTTTTCAAGGAGGATTATCAGTATGGTTGAAATCGCAGAAAAACTAAATCCCCTACCTCAAAACTGAGCTCAACTCTGTGTCGGTCTGCATATATCTTTTTCTGATACTGAGATGACTGTAAGTTCTCCCTTACTGATTGAAGAATCCTCTGACTCTCCTCCACCCAATCCTTGGCCCCCGAGACCCTGATGTCCCCAAACACAGTCTCTATAAAGGAGGGTGCATTGTATCCATACAATGCCTTGAACGGTGACATCCTGATAGACATATGGTAAGTTGTGTTGTAGCAATACTCACCCATATGTAACCATCTCACCCAAGTGCGTTGCTGCCCCCCCACATAGTTACTCAGATACCCTTCCACCCATTTGTTGAGGATATCTGTCTGCCCATCTGTCTGTGGGTGGTAGCTGGTACTCGTGGCTAGCTCTGTGCCTGTCAATCTGAAAAGCTCCTGCCAAAATGCGCTGATGAAGCACCCATCCCTATCACTGATTATCTGCCTGGGTAACCCGTGCAATCGAAATACCTCCCTCAAGAACAACTCTACTACCTGTATGGCCTTGTAGTCTTTGGGTATGGCGAAGAAATGTGCAAATTTGGTCAGTTTGGCGACCACCACAAATATACAGTCCTTGCACTGCACCCTAGGGAGGCATGTAATGAAATCCATGGAAATTCTCTCCCATTTCTGCTCTGGAATGGGTAGAGGTTGTAGTAGGCCTGTGGGGTGTGTCTGCTTGGACTTGTTCTGCTGACAAGTCGTGCACTTTCGTATGTGTTTCAGCACATCATCCTTGAGACCCTTCCATGAGAATCTCTCCCTGATCTGCCTATATGTTTTGAAGTACCCCTGATGCCTTGCTGTAGGTGAATCATGACATACCTTCAGAATTTTCCCCTTCATGGTGGATTCTGAAACCAATTAGATCCGGTCCTTGTAGAAAATGACATCATCAATAACCCGGTGTCTATCATCAATCACTTGTCCGTCCATCACCTCACAAGCAAATTTGTTTTTGGAGTATTCCATCAACAAATGAGCTTTCCAATCGGTACAAATGTCCATCATCGAACATCCTGCTGGCCTCCTGGACAAGGCATCTGCTACGATATTCCTTTTTCCTTGACATATTCAATGTCAAAGTCAAAGGCTTGGATGTTTGAGACCCACTTCTGCTACCTCTCACTGTGGTCTTTCTGATCAAGGAAATACTTGAGACTGTTATGATCAGTCTTCACTACAAACCTGCTGGCAACCAGATACTACCTGAATTTGGTTAAGGCATGCATGATCGCTAGCATCTCCTTGTCGTAAATAGGATAGAGTCTCTCCGTCTTGTTGAGCTTTCTTCTTTCAAACACAATGGGGTGGCCCCCTTGCATCATAACTGCTGCAATCCCCACCCCTGATGCGTCGCACTCTAAGACAAATGGTTGCGAAAAGTCTGGGAGGGCTAGAATAGGGCATGTGCTCATAACCTCCTTCATTTTGTTGAATGTCTGCTGTGACTCCTCTGTCCAATGAAAAGCACCCTTCTTGGTCAAGTCTGTGAGTGGTGCTCCCAACTGTGAAAAACCCTTGACGAACCACCTGTAGTAACAGCATAACCCAAAGAATCCTCTCAGCTTCGTGAGATTCTTGGGCATTGGCCAATCCACAATGGCCCTGATCTTTTCCTGGTGAACCTGTACTCCCTGCCCATTGATGATATGCCCCAAGTACAATAGTTCCCTCATGCCAAATTCACATTTGGATTCCTTAGCATATAAAGACTGTGCCTGCATAATATCCAAGACCTTCCCCAAATGTGCTAAATGCTCATCCCATGTCTTGTTGTAGATCAATATATTGTCGAAAAATATCAAAAGGTACTTCCTCAACTGTCCTCTAAAGATATGGTTCATGCAAGACTGGAAAGTGGCTGGTGCGTTGGTCAGTCCAAACGGCATGACCAAGAACTCAAAGTGTCCGAAATGGCATTAGAATGCTGTCTTCTCAATGTCTTGCTCCCTGATGCTGATCTGATGGTATCCTGAGCGTAGATCAATCTTAGTGAAGAAGACTGGTCCATGTAACTCATTCATCAACTCATCTATGCGTGGAATGGGGTAACGATTCTTGATCGTTTTCTTGTTGAGCGCTCTGTAATCGATGCATATCTGTAACGTGCCATCCTTCTTCAGTACCAGGACGACTGAAGATGCAAAAGGACTCATGCTGGGCCTGATGTGCCCCATAGCGAGCAATTCTTTGATTGCTTTCTCAATTTCGTCCTTAAATTTCTTGGGGTGCCTATAGGGTGCTGTAATCACCGGTGTAGCCCCTGCCTCTAATTCAATCTTGTGCTCAAAACCCTTGTCTGGTGGTCTCCCTAGTGGTATCGGACCAAATACTGGCTCATAACGTCCCAGAAGCTCTCTGATTTGTGGATGGCACTGCTCCCTACCCTCTGAGTCATTTCGCATGGTGATCAAACATTCTGCTGCGTAAGCCACATCACTGTGACGAAATATCTGCTGCATCCTCTTTGTCGATACTACTTGAGGTGCCCCTGTAGACATGCCTCTCAGCACAACTCTCGATCCACTGGCGTCTCTGAAGCTTATGGTCAACGTCTGATAGTTGAACCCAATCTTCCCCAATGAATATAACGACTGTACCCCTAACACGACATCAGTATCTGATAGGTCAACTACATAGAATGTGTCAGTCAGGATGTAGTTGCCTAGTTTGACCTCTAGGTCAGGGATCATGTCCAAGCATGTCATCGTGTATCCATCAGCCACTGCCACATGGAATCCCTCAAACTCCTCTGTACGTAAGCCCCTCCTGGCTACTAAGGATGCATCTATGAAGTTGTGGGTGGCCCCACCGTCAACTAAAGCTATCATGTGTTGCCCTTGTACAAGGCCCTTGAACTTTAGAGTGTTGTACCTGGGTACTCTTGAAAGGGTGGCTATGGTTCCCCCTTTTTGCCTCCGCCTGGGGCTATGCCCTTGCCGGTATCTGAGGTTTCTTCGGCGGCTGCTCTGGCTCATGAGTGGTCTCAGTCTCTGAATCATTGTCTGTCGGTGCTTGAATATCCTCATCCTCCTCCTCACTGTGTGATTCCACTTCAATATAGTGGATCTGTCCCTTTCCCATGCATCTATGCCCGGGAACCCAAGGGTCTCTGTAGGAGAAGCAAAGCTTCTTCCTCATCAACTCCCGTCGCGTATCATCATCCAACTTGGGCTTGCCCTTCCATTCGCTTAGAAGATTCTTCTGATCCTTGTCTCTATGTGGTACAAAGGGTTTGGTGAAGGGTTTAGTTTTTGGCACTGAATCCGCTGAATCTCTAGTGCGCCGGATGGCATCCTGCAAGGTATGAGGCGGGTAGGCTTTCACCCATCCTCTCAAGGGTTCTGTGAGCCCTTCTGTGAATAGCATGACCAATTGGGGCTCATATATGTCTGTTACAGCCACTGCTACCCTCTGAAACTCTGAGATGAATGCCTCTACTGTGCCAGTTTGTCTCAACTGGGCTAGATCACTAAAATTGATCTTTGGATCCCTCCTATCAAATCTATCTATTAGTCTCTCTGTAAACTCTCTGTAGGAGGTGATGCGATTGTGACCCAATGTCACCAATCCGTGATACCACCACTCGTGAGCCTCACCCTCCAAGTGTAGGGTGGCGAAACTAATGGCCTTTGACTCGGTCATCTGGTTGAGCTTGTAGTAAGTGTCTAGTTTCTGTACCCAAGCTCTGGCAGTGCATTTGGACGATTCGTCAAAAGAAGGTATGGTGAGCTTACCAACTTTTCGGATGAAGTCAATGTTATGCCCCTGGTGCTGCTGTGGTCCTCCCCTCTACGACTCTCTGGGGCAGTTCCTGAGTCTGAGTCCATAATACTCGACTAAGGTCATATCCTGATGGAAGTCATGGCCCAATGCTGCATACTCTCTCCGATACTCTGCAATGTCCTCTGCATGGGTGGGCGGTCTCTTTGCTATCGGTATTTGTGTTGCTACTGGGGGTGCCCTCTGGAAGCTGGGAAACAACGGACATGGAATCCTACTCGCAGAGGTGTATATGCGAGTGGGTGACTGGGGTCTACTGCCTGCCCCTGAGTTCCCCTGTGCTGCATGTGGGGCTTGTGTGCCCAGAATGTCTACCATAGCCAGTCTATACGCTACTTGAGCCAAAGATTGAGACATGGTCCACTGACTAGCTAGCATATCACTGATAACCTGCATGAAGGCTACAGCTGGATCCACGGGGCCCTTACCACTGCCCTCTGGTCACTCATATCTGTCACCTAGCCTCCTCTCTGCTTCACGCTCGACCTTGTGCTCTGCTCTTCTCTCTGCTTCTCTGTGTGCCTCTTCCTTTTCCTCTGAACTGGGAGGGAAGGGAGGAAAGTGAGGCCTATCCCTTCTTTCCCTGCGCCTGTTGTAAGTGACATATTCGTCACCTGCGTGCTCACGACCATTTGGTTCTTCTGCTGTATTCATTGTCTTTAGTCACAGGCTGGCAGGACCAAAGCTCTGATACCACTGAAATATCTCTGATCCTGCTGATCAAGATATTTGCTACTGATCTATTATTTTGTTTTGCAGATCTGATACACTGGGGGTTTCTGGATGCGTTTCAGTTGTATGTTTGAGATCTTGATGGTTATTGCAGGTGCATGTGGGTTATTGCATGTGCATGTTGGTTATTTATGGTTTAAACAACATATAAAGGATGCATGGAGAAGTAAAGAACATCAACTGCCCAATATCATGTATTATACGGTTCAAGCATGGAAATACAATAGACTACTGGAAATATAGAATATAAACGTCAGCCAGATCTCATGGATCAGCACTGGAATACAATCAAATAACATAAAAATACCCGTGATCAGACGATGATAGCAGATCTGATGCATGCACGGATAGATCGACGAAAATATCCGATTTTGGGGAAATACGGTAACTGCTACTAGCTGGAAAACTCGTCCGGCAGTTCAGACTGTCGGAATATGCTGGAAACTGCTCCAAAAGAAGCACCCTGGCCTCTAGGCTGAAAAGGGTGAGTGCTAGATCTCGAATCTGGTCTCTGAGGCACTGGATCTGGACCACTGGGGGGGTTTGCGCACCTCTTGGGGGCACTGGATGCGCCCCAAAGGATTCCACCAATGGAATCTGCTGCTATATGGCTCAAAACGATCGTCTCACCAAATAAGGAAATGGGTCAGAAGGATTTGCCCAGATCTGCTTTGATACTCTGCATGCAACACCAAATGTCTGTCCTCCTTTCTGCCCTGACTGTCCTAGCGGCTATCCCCCTGGAATTGTGGATATAACGGTCAGGGAATCTTCCCAGATGATGTATAGGTGCATATAGGCAAGGGATGTCTGCTCACACCACCCTGAGATCCACTGGAGCCACTGGCCCCACCTCCTTGGTGTCCTCTTGACCCACTTGCTCCTCCTGCGGGATTGACACCCATGGTGCTCACACTGTGCTGGATCATTTGTGTGCTGATGGCCATTTGTGCGATGGCGTTCATCATGTCCCGTTGTCCTCTAGCTAGGTCATTCAACATGGCCCGTGTGCTGTCAAAATGTGTCTCGAGGCCATTCCCTTTGCCCTCTGGTGTCTCACGCCTGTCACCCATAGTCCTCTCTATCTTTGCCTCTGTGTCAGAACTGATGTGATCTCTGTCCTCTAACTCTGGCTTTGTATCTGACTGAGTGTGGAAGGGAGTGTAGTCAATTATGTTCCTGTCTCTTATGTCTCTACTATGTCCTCTGCGGTATTGAATGTACTCGTCCCCAATGTCCTCGACCCTCTAGGTATTTTGCACCTATTCCCGGAATCATGGGGTCATGAGAAGCACTTCTTCACAGGCTGGCAGGAAGAAGGCTCTGATAGCACTGAAATATCCCAAATCTGGCGGATCTGGATATCTACTGTTGAACTAGTGTTCTGACTCTCAGATCTGATACTCTGGGGGGTTCTGGATGCGTTTTAATTAATTGTCTAACATGTTTGGTGATTTTTGCATGTGTGTGTCATACAAATAAGGTTTGAACACTATATATGAAGCATGCGAAGTAATGAATCAACACAATCTCAATAGCATGTATTATATGGAAAAAGCAGGAAATACAACAGATATGCAGAAAACAGAGAAATAATCGTCAGCTAGATCTCATGGATCGTGACTAGAATACAATGCAACTAATACAAAATACCCGTGAACAAAAGATGTGGATAGACCTGCGCACGCACTGATAGATTGACAAAATGCAATTGCGGAAACTCACGACAACTGCTGCAAATGGTGGAAAACTCGCCCCGGTGGCTATACTCGACAGATCCGCCTGGAAAGTGTCCCAAACTGAGCGCCTTGACCTCTAGGCTACTCCTGACAACTGACGGATTGAAGATCTGATCCTTGAAGCTTTGGATGGACCCTTGATGACATCCCTTGGGGGGTTGCGCACCTCCTAGGCTCTGGGAGTGTGCCCTAGTGATTCCATCGACGAAATCTACTAATATTTGTCTCAAAATGTGCGCCATGGCCTCCTCTATACTGGGTCGGAAGGGTTTCCTCTGATTTGATCCGGAAAGTCCCCTAGAACCCCAAATGTCCCTCCTCAAGAATTGTGTACTTCTTGACTGTCTGCTACGCCCTGGAAGATTCCCCGTCAAAATCTGATGACTGGTGGCTCAAAGGAAGCGCCCTGGCTGATCCTCAACTGGGTTGAAAGGAATCTGCTAGATAAGCCCTGGTTTCGTGCAACTACACAAAGCCCTCTCTAACCCTTGCGCCTGCACTGGTTGCACTGCACAATCTCTGCAATATATCTGAATACTCCTGAACTGGCATGGTGAAATAACTGGATAGTATCTCCGATAGGCTATGGTGTGTCTGTTGACCACCTATTTCGACTAGGGGGTCAACTCTATGTCGCATGAAGATATGTACCTGATGGTGCAACAAAGTTGAAGACTTACTGGTTCTACAAGGCATTTTTGGCCTCGACACGTCTTTTTGTAATTGGAATTTTTGCTCCCCTGCGTGGGATAATAATGTAATGGGTCTGCATGGATCATATTGTAGGTTAGTTACCTAGGACTTTATCATTAGGGAAGTCCTTTCATTGATTGTGTTTTTTCCTCAGGTAATTAATTTGGCCTAACCAGCGTTTTTAATTACCTTTGAGTTTTCCACTCCCACAGTAATCCTCCAAAGTGGTGAAAGGCATTCTAATGATCGAGCACTATGGGTGACTGGGGTCTAGGAATGTTGTAAATGACCATGCTAGACATCTCCTAGAGTCTTGTGGAATTCCATATAGTCCAAGTAGTTTTTTTTTTAATTTTTTAAAATTACCCAATTAATGGTAATTTTAATTAAATTTGATGTAAAAATGTAAAAACTAGGTCCTTGGGATTTTTGATATGGGTATTTCTACTCAAAAGAAATTGAATGAGACACTCTACACCCTTGGGCCAAGTTTCAACTCAATTGGACAAGTTTTGCTAGGTCATTGTCCATGAGGAGTCCAAATCAGTCTAGAGTCAGCAATTTAATTGCTTAATTGACAAAGTCAAAATGTCAGTTTTTGTAAATAATGAAGCAAAAAGGTTAGAGAAAGAGTGGGAGATAATCCTAAACCCCTTTCCTAAGTTAGAAAAACACTTTTCCTAACTTAAACACCCCCCTCATCTAGCCACCAGTTCATACCATCCATCTCCCTAAGGAAGTTGCGCCCCCCTTGAGGAGAAAGTCAAGTAAAGTGAAAAATTAAATGAAGAAAGTTGCTTTCTCCCTAAGTTCACTCCCGAAAGTCTAATTTGCTGTTGGACAAAGTAAAAAAGGTGCCACCTCACCCCCTCACTCATCTACCAAAACCCTAACTTGCTCAAAACCCTAAAAGTGCGTCCCCTTGAGATGCTCAATGACTCTTGATTGATGGACACTTGGAGAACATCCAAGAGGGGTCACTCTTGGCTCCAAAGTATAAATAAAGGCCTCCCCTCCCTCGTTTGACACATCTACTCTTGGTATTTTACCATGCCAGAATCTCTCCCTCTCTTCTCTCTCTCTCTCTATCTTCTTGTTCTCATTCTTTCTTCTCAAGCTTGTGGCAAGTATTTGCTCAAGCTTGCTTCTATTCTAATAAATAAATCTTTGGGGGATTCATGGTGTTGAGAGTCTTCTTGGTGCCATTTTGCTACACATGAGGTGATCTTGTTCTTGTTTGTTTTTCTTGTGTATGTTTAGCTTATAGATCTAGAGTATGAACTCCAAGCAAAGTATTTTGCTTGGATATATTTATGGTAGTATTATCATAGAGCTAGTGAATTGTTTATTTGGGTACTACAAAGTATTTTGTTTTACCATCTAGATTTACTCACATCCTCTGTATTTTTGTAGCTTTTTTCACAAGACTTGCAGGTTACCTAAGGGTTTGGAGTGAAGATTTCAGATCTAGAAATCTCTCTTTCTACCCACTTAAACCCTCTTAAAATTTTGGTTTCTTACTTCTGTTCTATTTTATACTTCTTTGGGCATTCTAACATACTTAGATAGAGCTTATAAATCTATTTTACTTGCTGAAATTTACACAGAAATTTTTTGGTTATTACTAACAAAACATTTCCCAAGTTTTTGTAGCTTTTCCAGCAAGTTTTGCTTGCTGATTTGTTGCAGGTCTGCACTAAAAATAGGAGGATCTACAGCCCAAAAGGGGCCCAAAACGTCATATAGAGCCTCCTAAGTTGGGGTAACATCTTCCCAACTCTTTCTCCTTCTTTCTCACATTGTAAGCAAGCCCCAAGAGAGTCTCTAGGGCTTGCACTTCTATTAAAAAGTAATTTTCTGCGTTTTTCTTTTCATTTCCTACACCTTGCATAGTGGATTGGCCTAGCCACCCATGCAAAATCGTAAGGCTGGGATTTAGATTTCATTTTCTGTTTTAAGTTTCATCTTGTTTGCCCCGCTTGTCCTTAAGGCAAGATTGCGTGGCTAGGTTTACTTGCTTTCCTTTTCAAGTTATTTCCTTTCTTGCATTCTTTTGCCTACACTTAACAAAGAGGCTTGGCTTTGCCACCCATGCTATATCATAAGGCTAGCTTAGTTTGTTAGATAGATGATGGTTTATGCTTCTAGTTGCTCTTTCAAGTTCATTTGATATCTTAGTAGTTTAAAAGCATTTATTTCCATTCATTTTCTTGCTTAAGCCCATGGAGGCATGGTCTAACTCTTGTACATTTCTTTCAAGCACTTGTCATTTTCATTCAAGCACTTAACTTGGGTAACCTTAATCATTTAATCAATTTATATTAATCTTAAGGGATCAATTTATTTAGTTTAATTAGATCACCTATTACTGTCTCAACTTTCGCGATAAAAAAAGGAACTTGTGGAGGCGGCTTGGGGTGCTAGATCAGGGATGGTCTCACAACACTAGGTGTCCCCCTTGTTGAGCACCCTTGTTTCCCAGATTGACCTGTGGAGCTAGGGTAAGGCCTTGTTTTCCTTGCTTCTTGAGCACCCAACAGTCCTTTTGGCCAAAGCGGGGAGAGTTTTAGGGAAGCCACCTAGTCTAGGACTCAACTTCATTTAATCAACCTAATAAATCCTAAAATATATCCACAAGCAACCTTGGTTTAATCTCACATTTTATTTTCATGGTTCATGCTCTTTAATTTCTACAACACTTTCATTTCAAGTATCTTTTAAGCAATCTTATTGAGCCTTGTGGTGATTGAATTGTTGATCCTAGAAGTTGCGCACTTAGTCCGTGGAGGCCTTTTCTCAAGCTTTATTTCTCTTCCTCTTAAGTTGTGCACTTAGCTCGTGGAGGCTCTCTTTGTGGTCTTTTTCATCTCTTAAAGTTGTGCATTGGAGCCATTGAGCACACCCCTTGAAGTTGCACACCTCTTTAGGAGCACTTCATTGTTTGGGTGTTGAGTTGTGTTGATGTAATCTCGATCTATCTCTTTTCTTTCCTGCAAAATCAAAGTAGAAGTTAGATCTAACAAGTGCTTGCTTATTTCATTTGTTAATAGTTGTGTCTTTGTATTTAGTTGTATCATCTAACTATTCTTTATTTATTGTAATTATAATTCTTGTGTATCTAATCTAACTTGTAAAGTTATTCTTTGGTTTGTTTAGATCTCTTTGTTGTAACTTTAGTTGACCCCGTGCCCAACCTTAGGCACTAGTCTTAGTTGTCTTAGGGAAAGGTTTGCCTTTGCATTGAAAGTTTTGCATTGCATTGCTTGCCTCTCATATAGGCTATTTTCCCCCCAACCTTTAACAAATTAAAATTAACTCCTAGAACACATCTAATAACTCACATAGTAACTAGGGACTACCCCCCTTGGCTTCCCTAGGAGTAAGCCTAGACGGAAGGAGTTCAAGTAGAGGTGACAGTGGGCTTGAACTTAGACATCGTGTCTCCGAGGACACATTAAATGGATTGATACTTAGTCCACGTTTGCAAGTGTGTATAAGGACGACAACAATGTCTTCCAACACCGAAACCAATTTGGGTAGTGGTTTCGTCTAGAAATCCACAAAACATCAAAGAGGTCGACTTCCTCTTCTGGAACTGTTGTCAACATCAAATCATAACATAATGAGGAATTAGGTCGAATTCCTCCCTTTATACCTTCCCCGATCTAATTCTCCATTGAAATCACTTAAGTTAGATGCTTTTCCTCCTAAGGTGAGTGATTAATTAATTAAGTCTCCCCCTCAACACCTTTTTCTTCTATTTCTACATTGACTTTAGCTTAAGTGACTTTTCCTATGTTTTTTGGCTTAATTCATCATTTAGCCACTTATTCACCTTTATTTCTCCTCTTGTTCCCTATTTGTCCCTGACTTAAGTCTACGGGAAGAAATAGACTACTAAGTCACTCCCCGCTGGCCTACTCTTGGGAACAAGACATCACAAAGAGGAGGAACCACAGGTTAACCAATTAGAGGTCAATCAAAAGAGGATTTCATCCATGCCCATCCTAGTAGAGGCTCCATCCTTGCCTATCACGACAATGGCCTAGGAACAACGTGATCACATACCATTACATTAGGAGGGGCCACTTTGGTTCAACCAGAGGATGATGTCCCCTATACTTTACCTATGGTCCAACAACCATATCTTGTTCCTCAACAAGATACTATGTCTGATCAAAACTTGGATATCAGAGTTCATCATGACCCAATTGAGCTTAGGATGATCGAGGTATTTCAACATATAGATTCTAAGAGTCTTGGCTCATACATTCACGCTTATTACTGTTGAAATACAATGTGCTAGATCCCTACCAAAACCCTACAATCAACTAGCAACCTTCAATTATGCCTTCACTAGCAAGTACATCAAGACAACTTTGGGTCATATTGTAGATTTTCTGAGGTCCTATGAGGCTGCCATCTAAGGTCTGTCCTTGACCNTTTTAGGACAACAAACAATCACCAAAATTTATGCTCAATATTTGATGGTTAAGTGCTCTTTTAAGGTGCCCTTGCAAGTGTTCTCTTTACTCAATGTTAGCACATGCAATATACATTAAAACACATAACACTACCTCTAGATCTTGAACTTTAAAATGCTGATCTACACTTTTAAGCATGCATAAATTTGACACATAGATTTTTGGTTAACATGACCCTGGAAAACCCCCTCCATGGGGAAAACTAGTTTGGAGTAGATATATATAGAAGGCCTCAAAGAAAAATGTACAACACAGGAAACATATACAAGTGAACCTGGTACAATAGTAGCCACTCTCTGGTGCCTTGGAGTTCGTCGAAGACTTTCCCACAAGCCTTGTGAAGTAAGGCGCCACTTGTCTTGGTGAGCCTTTCTTCCTCTTGCTTGCTTTGTCTTTATCCTGATCCTTTGCTCTTGCTTGCCTCTGAACTTGCCTTGTCTTTGTGCTTGCCTTTGAAGTAGCCTCCCTCTCAACAAAAAAACCTCCTCCAAGTGATGGTGCGTCCCTCCTCTCAAGTGCGCCCCTCACACATGCAAAAACTCAAATGAAGCACCCTCCTTCCCACTTGCACC
>JASDQU010682073.1:32380-46598 GCA_032191745.1 Picea mariana
ATATATATATATATATATTATTTTATTTTTTTAATTTAAAAAAAAAATATTTATATACGGCTTTTCCCCCGACGTTTCCATTTTTTGAGGGCCTGTTTCATATTGTACCTATTTCGGAAACTCATAAACGTTTCCCCATTTCGTGCAACTTAGGTCAAGAGTCTTCTAGTGATGGAATTAAGGAATTGAACCAACTAATTAAGCAAATGGAAATTAACCATGCCAATTAGATTAATGCTTTGAAAAATAGATTGATCAGTATGGAGAGATCTCAAGCTAATAGACCTCATCATAAGCCAAATGATAAGTGGCCAAAGAAAACTCCTCCACATGATCAAAGGCCACCTAATCCTTTTGAGTCCACCAACTTGGTAGATCATCAAGCCAAACCTTATTGTAGGCGTTGTGATGGGTTTCATGAGGAAATGACTTGTCCAGTTTTTCTTGAGGTTTGTGATGAAGATGAATATGTTAATCAAGGAAATGAACAAGTTAACATGTGTGGTAGAAAGTACAATGTTGGAATGTATGATTGGATGGAATTTGTTGAACAAGGTAGTAGTGAAAGTTGCATGAATAATGTTGTTGATAAGGCAACTGAAAATTTTGGGCCTAAGCCTACACCCCAACAAGTTTCAAAAATGGCTAAGTATAGAGGCATTACCTACCAAAGGAATGGAAATAGAAGTCAAGATAGAAATGAAACAACTATTCCCAAGGTAGCTCCAACTCCTCCTAAGTCAAATGTGTGTGCTAGCTCAGATTTGAATATTGACTTAGGTGGATGGTTAAGTAATGCAAAGATGTTGGTTCCAGTTTCAGAAATGATGAAGATCCCTTCTCAAAGGGAAAAATTACTTAAAGCCATAGAAGATCCTCCTCAAAATATTGTTGATAGACAACCAACGATAGCTTACCAAGATGCACTAGTGATTTTGTAGAATTGGGATAGGGGGAATGAAAAGAATCAAACTTTTTTCCTTTCTTTACTTGTGAACAATAAAGTGATTCATAATTGCATGCTTGACTCAGGGGCTAGTTCAAATGTTATGACTAAGAAGGTAATGGAGAAATTAAACTTGAGGATATCTAGACCTTACCATAACATTTGTACCATGGACAATAAAATTATTAAAGTGCATGGATTAATCAAGAGTTTGCAAATGGATTTAAGTGCATGGATTAATTAAGAGTTTACAAATGGATTTAACTTATGCTACCATCCCTACTCCATATGGAAATACTTTTAAGTTGAATAGAGAATTGGAAAGGAGGTATGTTGAAGACCCAAGAAATCCTAAGAATGAGTTAAAGTATAGAGAGGATGATCTTGGTAATTATGCTATTTTATCTAACTCTATAGTGCCTTTAGAAGAGGAAATTAAAGGTGATAGAGTTGATGAAGTTTGGTATATGAATTTTGATGGTGTTTTTTCTAGATCTAGAAAAGGTGTTGGAATAGTCATTCAAGCTCCAAATGGTCAAGAATTTAAATTTGCTTATAGATTGGAGTTTGATGCAACTAATAATGTGGCTGAGTATGAGGCTTTGTTGCTTGGTTTGGAGGTTTGCAAAGATATGGGTGTTAAATGTTTGAATATCAAGGGAGACTCAGATTTAGTCATTCAACAACTTAAGAATAAGTTTGCTTGCAAGTCAAAAAGATTAAATAAGTATAGGAATGCAATATGAGACTCTATTGAAAATCTTGATTCTTTGAATCTTATTTCTATTCCTAGGGAACATAATTATAGGGTTGATGAACTTGTTGTAGTTGCTTCCACACTTCAACTTTCCCATGAGTTGATTAAAGAGAATATTTCTGTGGAAGTAATATTTAGACCCTCAGTTCCAGATAATATGGATCATTGGAAAATTTTTGATGATGATAAACATGTGATTAGATTCTTGACTCAAATATAAGAATTTTCTGATTTTAATGTCAATGATAATGAGGAGGGTTGTAACTATACAAAAGATGACAATAAGGCTAATCCAGTTCCTAGGCGCCTTATTGCTCAAGAAAATATTTTTGATAAACAATATGGCCACAAACATAAAGAAGAGTCAAATTAAAAACCATGTGACCACTTGGAGGTCAACATAGGAAACGATAAAGATCCTAGGATGGTGAAAGTAGGAAAAACTACCCCTATAGAAGAAATAAATGAAATTGTCAAATTATTAAAAAAATATAGGGATGTTTTGGCTTTCACTTATGATGAACTCAAGGTCTATAGGGAGGATGTGATTCAGAATGTGATTCCTTTAATGGAATATACTAAGCCCTTTCGACAAAAGTTTAGGCAAATTAACCCCAAGTTAGCTCCTTTGGTCCAACAGGAGTTACAAAAAATGTTAGAAGCAAGAATCATAGCCCAAACTAGACATTCTTCATGGTGTTCAAACTTGGTTGTTGCTAGGAAGAAGAATGGAAAAAATAAGGCTATGTATTGATTTTAGAAACTTAAATATTGCATGCACAAAGCAAAATTATCCCCTTCCCAAGATGGAAACTTTGCTACAAAAGGTAACAGGATCAAGAATGACTTCCATGCTTGATGGTTTTTCAGGATATAATCAGATCATACTTAAGGAGGAAGATAGGCATAAGACTACTTTTACTACTCCATGGGGTACCTTTGAATATTTAAGAATGCCATTTGGTTTATCAAATGCTGAAGCTACTTCTAAAAGAGCTATGGATTATTCCTTTAGAGGGTTAGTTGGAAAATTAATTGAAATATATCAGGATTACTTGACAGTTTTTTCTAAGGATGGGAAGAGTCATATTGGTCATCTTAAACAATTTTTTGAAAGGTGTAGAGAGTTTGGAATTTCCTTAAATCCTGCTAAGTCAGTTTTTGGGGTGACATAAGGTAAACTCTTGAGCCACATTATTTCAAAATATGGGGTCAAGTTAGACCCAGAGAGAGTTGAAGCAATTGGAAAGGTTTCCTTGCCTATTTCAAAGAAAGCTCTCCAATCCTTCTTAGGCTAGATCAATTTTGTTCATAGGTTCATTCCTAACTATGCTGAAATTGTGAAACCTATCTATAAGTTGCTTAAGAAGGATGTTAAGTTTGAATGGAATGATGAAAGTAAGAGAGCATTTCAAGATATTAAAACTGTCATATCTAAAGCTCCCATTCTTATTAGCCCAGATTATTCTAAGGACTTTCATATTTTCCCTTTTTCTTCTGAAGATACTATTGCTGGTGTGTTACTTCAGAAAAATGATCAAGGCCATGATCAACCCATTGTATATATGAGTAGGGCCTTGTAGAATGCAGAATTAAAGTATCCCATGTTTTAGAAACAAGCATATGCCTTAGTGAAGTCATTTAAAAATTTTAGAGTCTTCATTGGATATTCCAAGGTAATTGGTTATGTGCCTAATTCAGCAGTTAAGGATGTCTTATCTCAGTCAAAAGGATTAGGCTCAAAGGGTAGATGGATTGCTAAAATCCAAGAGTATGATTTGGAAATAAAACCCACCAAGTTGGTTAAGGGTCAAGGTTTAGCCAAAATGTTGACTGAAGGGAATGAAAGGGCCTTGGGTATGATTTGTCAAAATAATAATCAAGAAATCTCCCCTAATTTATTAAAGCTTGAACAAGTGGAGTGGTATGCAGATATTATCTTCTATCTTAAGAATCTTACTTGTTCAAGTCATCTAGTAGGTCACAATAAAAGGGATTTGAGGTTAAAATATTCTAAGTATGTCCTCACTAGAGATGGATTAGGATGGAAAAATTCGGATGGAGTTATCCTTAGATGTGTGGATGATATTGAATCAAAGAAACTAGTGGATGAATTCCATGCTGGATTTTGTGGTGGAAACTTTGCAGCTAAAACTACTACACAAAAAATCCTTAGAATAGGATATTGTCAGCCCATAATATTTCCAGATGTGCATCAGTTTGTTAGAAAATGTGAGCCTTTTCATATTTTCACAGGAAAGCAAAATTTAGCTGCCCTCCCCTTGCAACCAGTCGTGGTTGAAGCACCTTTTCAGCAGTGGGGTTTGGACTTCATTGGAAAGTTCAAGGATAATTCAAGTAATGGGTACTCATGGGTTATTATAACTATAGATTACTTCACCAAATGGATTGAAGACATTCCCACAAAGTCAGCAACTGAAAAGGTTGTGATGAATTTCCTTGAAGATAGAATTATTACTAGATTTGGGGTGCCTTCAAAAATAGTGACAGATAATTCTAAAGCTTTTTGTTCAGCAGAAATGTCTTCCTTTTGTTTCAAGTATGGTATTATCTTGTCACACACATTAGATTACTATCCCCAAGGCAATGGTCAAGCTGAGTCAAGTAATTAAAATTTAATGACCATAGTTAAGAAAATTGTTGGAGAAAACAAAAGATCTTGGGATAGTAATATTAAGCATGCATTATGGGTTGACATAATTACTAAGAAAGCAACAACATGGAAAAGTCCTTTTGAGTTAGTGTATGGTTTGGAGGCTAGATTGTCAGTGCACCTTAGACTTCCTACTTATGGTTCAGTTGAGGATTTTTCTATAGAACAGGATGCAGTTCAAAACAAGGTTCCATCAGATTATAGAGTAGATGAAAACAGAAGAAGGGTTTATGATCAAAATTATAGAAATTAGAGTAAAGTTAAAAAATACTTTGATAAGTCAGCTAGGCGGAGGGACTTCATTAATGGGGATACAGTTTTGTTATGGGATAAAGATAGAGAGAAACCAAGAAAACATGGCAAGTTTGATAGTTTGTGTTTGGGTCCATATGTGATCGGAGAGATAGCAGAGCCTAATTCTTTCCATCTCAGCCATTTGGATGGTGAGCCCATTAAAATTTTGAGGAATGGGAAACAACTCAAACTTTTCTTCAGGTGATGGGCCAATTGGTGTCTGTTGACCACCTATTGAACTAGGGGGTCAACTCCATGTACCATGAAGATATGCATCATTAGATGTAAACAAGTCAGAGACTATTTGGTTCTATAGTGCAATTTTTGCTCCAACACACATTTTTGTAAATGGAATTTTCGCACCCTTGCGTGGGTTAATTATGTAATAGGTCTGCATGGAACATAGTTAGGTCAATTACCTTAGGATTTCTTCATTAGGAGAGTTCCTTACACTGAGTGTTTTTTATCCTCAGGATATTAATTTGGCGTAACCAACCTTATTAATTTCCCTTGAGTTTTTCACTCCCACTATTAATAAATACTCCAAAGTGGTGAAAGGCATTCTAATGAAGTCATCCTCTGGTAGCTATTGTTTGGGAATTAAGTATATGACCATGTAATACAGCTCAAAATGTTTTGTGGAATTCCTTCGAGTCTAGATAGGTTTGTTTTAATTAACTAAAATTTCCTAAGGTTGGAAATTTAATTAATTAATTAATTTTGATAAAAAAATTGTAAAAACTAGGTCCTTGGGCTTTTGATAGGGGTATTTGTGCTCAAAATAAATGGAATGACACCCCCTACACCATTGGACCAAGCTTCAACTAAGTCGGACAAGTTTTTCTAGGGTTTTTTCCACATAGGAATCTTAGTCAGATAAAAGCAGTTCTAATTGCTAACCCAAGACATGGTAAAAATGTCAATTTTGTAATTAATGAGGAAATTAAGTTAAGTAAAGGTGAATAATGATGAGAGAGACACTTCCTAGCCCACTCCTTTCCTAACCATTACACACCCCCTAACTCACTTTTAAATTAAAACCACCATGTGATTTGTGCCCCCTCTTGGGATGTGCGTCCCCTTTCCCACGTGAGAGTTAATAACTCAATTTAATATGAGTTGTGGGACCCTCCTTGATGAGGTGTGCCCCTCCTTTGGCTCCCACATCCCACTTGAATTTTGGCCAACACACTCCAACACACATTATCCACTCACCTCACGCCTTCATTGGAAGTTACAGCCTCTCCCTTTGGAAAAAGTGGAAGGTTGCTTTAAAATCTAGACGTGGGCCTCAACTCTAAATTTTAAAACTTGCACCCTCATTGGGTTAATTTCATCTATGGCTTTGGTTTTGACACTTGGAAAAGATCCAAGAGGGGTCTCTTGCCTTCCTCAAGCTACAAATGACACCTCTCCCTCATTCATTCCACACCATTCTTCTGAGTATTGTTATTCTACCAATTTCTTACCATCTCCCTCTCTCTCTCATTATCATCTTTCTTTGGTTCACTTGTTCTTGAAGAGATTGGAGTAACTTTGATGCTACAACCTCTTCCCTTGGCAATAAAAGAAGAGCTTTGGAGGAACACTGGAGTGCAAGACTTGGTCTAGATTTTCATATGATTGTGAGGTGAAATTGTTATTATTTTGGATATTTTGTGGATATTGAATATATGCTTAGGTAAATTTTGTTTACTTAGCTATGTCTAGAAATAGGATAGTTGTTGGCTTATGTGTTTTGCACGTGTCTCTGATATTAACTTTGTTGTATTATTGATGCATGCTATACATTATATGTTCTTTCTCTCACATTGTGTTCAAGATTTGCAGGTCATCTCAAGAGGGTTGTTGGGATAGATTTGAGCAAACCCTCATCACTCACATAAACTTCATAAGCTGTTCATTTTACCTTTCCTATTCTAACTCATATTCTGATTTTGGTTGCTAACTCATTAGATAGGTCACTTAAATACAATTTAAATTCTGGTTTTTATATGTGGGAAATTTTTGTTGCAAAACAAAAAATTTCTTAACTTTTGTTGAGTGTGTTGCAGCAAAATCAACAAGCAATAGCTTGTTGATTTTTGCAGGTTCTCACTAGGTCAAGGGTACATGCTGCTTGTTTTCAATCACAACACACCTCCAAGGACCTCCTTTCAAAGTGGTAACTCTATCTTCTCTTTCTTTTCTATTTAAAAGCATTGTAAAGCAAGTCCAAAGGAGGGTCCCCAAGTGGCTTGCCTTCTCTTTAATTTCCGCTTTTCATTTCCAGTCTTAGTTTAGTTTCTTTTCTATTTTCATTTCATCATTTAGCTAGCTTAGTTGTGGCATATTATATGAGTGCTTAAATATAAAATTATCTAGAGTAGATCTCACACAACCAATACCAGTTTAGGCCTGTGGAGGCATAAGTAAATCTTTTGCTTTTTCATCATGCAAGCTATACTTTCTTAAATATTTATCTTTCACACATGCATGCAAACATGGGCATCTTAATGGTTTAAACAATTGTTTTTCAATTCTGCAATTCATTTCCAGTTCTTCACACTTTACATGCAATAATTTCATTGTTTAAGAACTCAACTTGCAATTTCAGTTTTTGGCCCATTTGGCACCTTTTTTTAGCAAGCTTTAGGCACTCAAACACTGCAATACTTAGCTCTTAGTTTTAATAACTCATTAGAATTAATAGGGAACCTTTACCAACCATCTTATCCATTTAAAACAGGGTTGGAGGAAGCAACGAAAATGTGCTAGGTCAGGGACAGTGTCATGGTGCTCGACGTCCTTTTCTGGGAGTACTCTTATCTTAGGACTGACCTATGGAGCTAGGGTGGGCCTCGTTGCCTTACTTCTTGAGCACCCAACAATTACTTGGTAATTGGGGGAGGAAAGTATTGGGTTGACACTTAGATAGGATTGAAACAATCTCACTTAACCACTTAATTCAATCCTTAATCTACAAACTTTTGGGCAATCTACATTTACACTTGAAAGCACTATATCTTACTGTTACTTTTACATGAAAATAATTTGCATAATTCATGGAATAATTATCTAAGTGGTTACATCTGTGATCTGGAACACTTTACATGTTTAAGCACTTTTCATTTATATTGTTGTTCCTATATTTGTGGTGTGATCCCTCAAGAAGTTGCGCGTCCTCCTGGAGGCACTCTCTTGACTGGGTCTTGAGTGATTTTCATCTATGTGCCATTGATAAGCAGTCCAATAGAGTAAGATCTATTGTGAGAATGCTTGTCTTGATGTGTTGATGGTTGTATTGCCTTGATTATCTTTATTTCCTGCACATGCAAGCAACTAGTTAGTATTTGTACATCTTGTAACCATTGTATCTATCTATTGTAATCTTAGACATTCTTCACTGTAGTTTTGTATCTAGCTTGTATTTGGTCTTGTTGTAATATTTGTAATCTTGTAATTATTTTATAACCAACCCCCTTTAATTTAGTTGACCCCTTGCCCAATCTTAGGCACTAGTCTTAGTTTCCCTAGGAAAAGGTTTTGACTGTTCATACTAATTATTGTATCTCGCATTGTTTCTTCACATCATAGGCTAGATTCCCCCCCCCCCAACCATTTAACTAATTAAAACCAACTCCTAGAACTTAAACGTTAATTTCACCTATTAACTAGGGTCTACCCCCCTTGTCTTCCCTAGGAGTTAGCCTAGACGGAAGAGGTTCAAGTCAAAGTGACAGCGTGGACTTTGAACCTAGGCATTGTGCCTCCGAGGACACACTAAGTGAGCCAGACTTAGCTCATGTTTGCAAGTGTGTATAAGGATGATAACATATTTGGCGTTGTTTTCGGGGATAAGTCATTTATCCTTGGTCAAAATGACTTAACTTGTTCTTTTAGAACTAAACATTAAAATCTTTAGTCCCTGCAATTCTTTGAACTTGCATTGGTTGATTTCATGTGATTCCTTTCCAAGTGGTGACTCCATTGAACAAATCTGTCAGGAATATTACTAGAAGCATTGCACAAGGATTGATTTATTCTTTTTCTGGACCTGAAAAGGTTTATAGGAGGAGGATAAATCACCTTGCCCCTAGGAGGCTACTTGAAAGTCTTGGAGAAGAAGCACTCACTGATATCCAAGTCTTGTTCCAAACTAATAATCAACAAATTGTTAATAATCCCACTACTACTCCTAACGCAACCATGAGTGTGTTTTTGAGGCCTTTGAATTTTGCAGCAATCCAAGGTGCCCCTCACCAAGTTCCTGAAAAGGCCATTGATAAGTTACCTACTTTTCAGGGAAACAATGCCATTAGTGCCAAGTCTCACATCTTGAATTTCCGGATGTGTGTTGAGAGGTATTGTAGGGGTCATAATGAAGAAGATGTAAAAATGACCCTATTTGTTTATTCACTAGAAGGTGATGTTGCTGAGTGGTTTATTGATTTTGATCCAACAAAGTTTAGCACCCTTGATTCAATATTGGATGAATTTAGGAAGAGATGGGGTGATTAGAAGGAACATAGATTTCAATTAGTTGCCCTCACTTCTAGTCATAAGAAAGAAAATGAAACCGTTGAAGAGTTCAACACTAAGTTTAATAGTTTGGTGAAGAGTCTTCATGATGATATAAAACCCTCAGATGCTATAGTCTTGATATATTATATGGAGGCTTTTGAGGGGGAGATGAGGTATGCCTTAAGGGATAAGGATCCTTAGACTTTAAAATCAACACAAGCCACAACTATCAAAGTTGATAAGAACATGCAAGATGCTAGGAAGTCTAACATTCCTGGTTTTATTAGAGGATCTTCTTCCCAACTGTATGATGAGAAGAAGAAAAATGTTGAAAAGAAAAAATCTTCTAGTGATGGAATTAAGGAAATCACTCAATTGATTAAACAAATGGAAATTAATCATGCTAATCAATTGAAGGAGCATGTTAGTCAGATGAATGCCATGAAAAATAGGTTGATAGCCATGGAAAGGGGTCAAGCTAGTAGGCCCCAACATAGGCCAAATGAAAAATGGTCTAAGAAACCTCCTCCCCAATATCAAAGACCACCAAATCCATTTGAATCCACTAATTGGGTTGACCACTAGGCTATTCATTATTGTAGACCTTGTGAGCAATTTCATGATGAATCAACTTGCCAAGTCTTCCTTCACCTTAGTAGTGAGATGGTACCTTATGGATCAAAGAATGAACAAGTTAATATGTTTGGTCATGAGTATAACATTGGCATGTATGATTGGATGGGTTTGGAGGAACATAATGAGGAGGCAAGTAACATGAATTGCATGAGTGATGTTGTGGTGGATAAGGCAACATAAAAGTTTGTTCATAAGCCTACTCCACAACAAATAGCTGAAATGGCTAAGTTTAGAGGCATTACCTACCAAAAGAATGGAAATAAAAATCAAGACAAAAACCAAGAAAACATTCCCAAGGTAGATCCCACTCCCCTAAGTCAAATGTGTATGCAAGCTCAGAATTGACTATTGATTTAGGAGGATGGTTAAGTAATGCAAATATGTTGGTGCTTGTGTTGGAAATAATGAAAATTCCTTCTCATAGGGAGAAGCTACTCAAATCCATAGAAAATCCTTCTCAGAAAAGTGTTGACATACCACCAAAAACAACTTATCAGGATGCACCGGTTATTTTACAAAATATGGATAGGGGAAATTAAAAGAATAGGCCCTTTTTCCTATCCTTGCTCATGAATGATTTTATTCTTCATAATTGTATGCTTGATTCAAGAGCTACCTCTAATGTTATGACTAAAAGAGTAATTGAACAATTGAACTTAAGGATATCTAGACCTTATCATAACTTTTGTGTTATGGATAGCAGAACAATAGAGGTGCATGATTTGATTAAGGGATTACAAGTACACTTGGTTGCATTCCCAGATATCATGATTAAGATGGACATTGTTGTGATTGATGTACCTGATACTTGGGGTATGTTTCTAAATAGAAATACATCTGCAGATTTAGGTGGTAATTTACACATGGATTTAACTTATGCCACCATTCCAATTCCAAATGGTTTAACGTTTAGATTGAATAGAGAGTTGGAAAGAAAGTATCACGTGGAAGATCCTAGGAGAAAGGATAACAAGATTGTGTATCGGGAAGTAGAAATGGGATGCTATAAGATAGAGTCTACTCCCATGACATTTACCAAGATGGACTTGTTATCGCATAGTTTGTAGCTAGGAAGAAAGGCTAGAAGATAGAGGGCCAAACTGGCGTAACAGGAACCTATCCCACCCAATGTCACCACAATGGGAAGGTTCTTTCTCTTTAGAGAGGTGAGGCCAAGGGGAGACATCCCCGGTGACCTGGGGTTTTGAAGAGGCTAAAGGATAATCAAACAATGACAAGTTTCCCCCTTCATAGATCACCACCAAAACAGATAGTCTGGCTTATAGCCAACAAAGATAACCAAGTAGAATCCTTGTCGGAGAACAAAGCAACAATAAACTGATATATGCAGGCTCTGGTTAGTACTTCATAATCAAAGACTATCTGATATTCAATATAAGCAATTTGAAAGTAAATGTTGACGAAGTCAATGTTTACAAAATAACACTGAAAGATAATGTCACTTCACCAATAAATATTAGAACGATATGGCATTCAATGAAATAAATCAATACTTGACCTAATTAATGCCTTTAACTACCATTCAATTGCTTGTAAAGAAAAACATTGCTGCATTAAGATGTAATAACCAAGGATGATGTCAACAACTTAGGGTTAGTAGGGTTATCTAGGGCTAGGGTTAGTGTAGTTAGGGTTTAAAATTCAAAGAGTTTGAGAGTTGTTTGACCAATTTCACTTCAATGTTGGAGAACTTCTAGATCAGTGCCTTAGGGTTTAATGGAGTCAAGAGTGAAGGACGCATAGGTTGAAGGAGGATGACTAAGGACTAGAGGGAAGAGATCTGAAGTGCTTCTATGGCAGGGCCTCAAAGACAAAACCCTAGGGGAGAGAGGCTCACTCTGGTGTTGCTATGGCAAGGCCTCGTGCTCTCTCCTCCTTCCTTAGATGGAAAAAACGTCTAGCATGAAAGCTAAAGTCAAGACAAGAGAGTCAAATGAGGGAGAGTGTTGCTATAGCAAGGCTCTATCATCAAACCCTAGAAGAAAATGGCCCTAAGTGTAGATAACCTAGGCCTGGGACGTCTTCTCCTTCTTGAGCTCAAACAGGTATGGCTAGCAAAGGGAAAAAAGGAGAAATGTGTGTAGCTATGGCTAGGCTCTCTTTTTCCTCTTCAATGGATGAAAATCTCTCTATCAGGGGACATGAGACAAGGACCTACTTGTGTGCTTGTCACCTAGGGTTTTTTTCAACAATAATCATAAATACATGCAAGAAATTAAACTACAACCATTCATTCAAGAAGTTTTGCAGAAAAATAGTTACAATTCACCAAGAAATAAATGTGCAAATCCTAGTTGTAACACCTTCCTTCAAGAGAGAAACCAAAATATGTCAAAATAACCTTCCTTCAACAAGTGCGCATCACCCAGTTATCCAATAACTCAAGATAGGGAGCTAATTTCAAACCTCACTAATGAGTGAGTGAGTTGTGATGATCAAAATGAGAGCAAAAACCCTCAATATATAGTGTGTTAATGACCTAATTTACTTTTTAGGTCATAAAAAGGCCAACAAGGCCATAATACCAAAATAATACTGTTTTTACATTAAATGCTAAGTAAAAACCCTAATCAAGAAAAAGGTGAGACGTCAAGCCCCTCTGAGGGAGACATTAGCCATTTCTAGGGCCAGTGCAGCATCTAGAAGAAAAATGTTATCCCTCCTTGGGCTCCTCCAAACTGCCACAAGTGCCAACCACCCTGTCCATTTGCTATATGCTCATTATGATGTCATAAGCCTCCTGGTGATGTCCTGGGTCATCTGGAGTCAACATTCCATTTCAATTGGGTCAATCCCCCTAGGTCCAGCTCAGCCAAAGTTCCCCTGATGGAACATCCTCTTCTTCTTCGGTACAAAGGCCCTAATCCATCTCCATCCTGTCTCTGCCCCTTGATGGGGTCTCAGCATCCACTTGGTGGGCTCTTCAAACCCATAGAGGTCCAAACTGATCATCTCCCCATGTGTACCAGTCCAAGTGGTACCTTTCCATCGGGCATGGCCCTGCACATCAAAAGCTACGCCCTCCATGGGCTCATCAGTCACAGGGATCATAGAAATGTCAATCACATCTCATCATCAATATTATTAAACATATGCATAAAACCCCTAATACATCAGTCATTAGCTCAAAGAAATTACAAAAACCTGCAATACAAGATTGGAGAAAGGGTCAAGGTATCTTATTGGGCTAGTGTCCACAAGAAAAGGAATGTTTCGAGAAAGATCTCATCCAAGCCATGTAAGTGAGGTGATGTGGTTAGGGATGCCCAAACATGTGGTTGCAGTGAGGGCCAAGGATGCATAAGTGTTACCTGTAGGTGCCTTTGTAGAAGGCGAGTTGTACGTGTCATGAATGCATTTTTTCCAAGCCCATTCTTGCCTTTATTCTTTTTATTCTTGTTTTATTCTTTTATTTGCATTTTTTTTGTTCAAGAACTAACCAAGGGACACTACCTTGGCATGGTGACCAGAGATGACAACGTTACCCACAAGTACTTTCACAGATATGAGAAGGTTGGCTCGTGATGAGACACCCTTTCCCTTGGCCATGCAACCAAAGGTCACTTCCTTGGTGTGGTAACCAGATGGTGGCAATGTCATACTCTTAGGTACCCATGGACCTAATAGGTTGGCTCATGATGAGACCCCCTATCCTCTGAGTAGGTCTTGTTTTGTTATTTTTTGGGTCCCTCTTTTTTCTTGCTGAGAGAATTTTTACTTCCTTCTCGAGGATCCCTGGGCGAAGCATCTCGAGGTTTTATTTCTAGGCTTTTGTCTTTTACCAGCTTCTTTTACCTTCTGGGCCTTTAGCCCCTTCTTTCGACGAGATAAGGTGCAATCCTGTAAATAGGTAAACCCAATGCCCGAACAAGGGGAGTGGGATAAATGAGCAGGAGATAATATGAAACAATGGTGTTATGATGGGAGCAGATGATGGATTTTCAGAAATTCCCCCAGTGGCAAACCAAAACCTATGGGCACAGGCTTGCTAGGGCACCCTGTCAATTCCCCCAAGCATGGTCAAGTGGGAAAATGTAAGATCCAAGCAGTTGTTAGAGATAAAAGGAATAAGATGCATATATTTAAAGGTTTTAATGATCAAAAGTGTCACATATCATGATACCTGGACCAATTACCTCACGGAAAAAGAATCGTCTCTGATACAGGACCAAGTCGATGGTGATGGATCTGTTGTTGCTGACAAGACAAAGATGATGGAAGAAGAAAAGGATGGGCCCTCCAGGGCCATGCTTAGGTCAATCCTGCTCTCTGTACTCCATGTCTAGGACCTGTGGGCCTCGAGACAGGATCTCCTAGTTATCCCTAAAAAGCGGGGATAACATCTGGCTCCAATTCGGGGACGTGTGCTCACCATAGAGCACATGAC
>JASDQU010682073.1:46698-61211 GCA_032191745.1 Picea mariana
CGGTCTTTCCATACTGCATACTTTATTTTGATATCCCAGGATTTTTTATTCCCCCCCACAACCTTCTTCAATATATTCATGAGGTTTTTATTGGTTGATTCTGCTAATCTGTTCCCTTGTGGGTAATAGTTGGAGGAATGGGATAGGACAATGCCATATTTGAAGCAAAATTCTACCAGAGCATATGAGCTGAGCGCCTTGGCATTATCTGTAGTGATATTGGAAGGGACACCGAACCTAGGTATGATTCGGTCTTCCAGAAAATTCATGACTACTTCCTCGATGGACTTCTTTGTAGGGATAGATTCAACCCATCTAGTGAAATAGTCTATGGCTGTTAGGGTCCACCGATAGCCATTACTTGAATTGTCCTTAAAATTACCAACAAAGTCCAAACCCCACTGCTGAAAAGGTGCTTCTACCACTATGGGCTTCAGGGGTTGTGTTGGGAGTTTTGGTTTACCAGAGAAGTACTGGTAGGGCTGGAAAGATCAGACATGCTGGTGGGTATCGGAAAAAATTGATGGCCAATAATAGCCAACCCTTAGGATCTTGTGGGAAGTAGTAGGAGATGCAAAGTACCCACCACAGTATCCAGAGTGTAATTCTTCTAGTAGCTTCTTTGCCTCTTCTTTGTTCACACATCTAAGTATAACCCCATCGGAATTCCTCCACCCAAGTCCATCTTTAGTCAAGCAGTATTTCATAGCTTTCAATCTCAAAGCCCTTCTTTTGTAGTCTACTAGGTGGTCAGGGAAAGACAAGTTCTTTAGATAGTAGACGATATCAGAATACCACTCATCATTCTCTAATTCATTGATCATCATGTTTATTTTCTCACTCTCGCCCATTCGTGTGGCTTCTTGGTTGCTCTCAGTCATCATCTGGGCTAAACCTTGTCCCTTTATTATTTTGGTGGGTTTTATTTCTAAGTCATACTCCTGGATTTTGGAAACCCATTTTCCCTTAGTACCCATGCAATCTTGTTGTGATAGGACATCCTTTACGGTTGGGTATGGGACATAAACCTTAATTTTATTGTAGTTGATGTAGTTTCTAAAGTGTTTGAGGGACTTGACTAGGGCATACACTTGTTTCTCAGTGATAGAATAATTTAACTCGGAATATCTAAGGACCTTGCTCATAAAAGCCACGGGATGTTCATAGTCATCAACATCTTTCTGCATTAGGACACCAGCAATAGTATCCTGGGATGCAAACGAGAATATTATGAAATCTCATGAAAAATCAGGGCTGATCAAGACAGGAGCTTGGGAGATAACATCTTTAATATCTTCAAAGGATTTTTTGGTCTTATCATCCCACCTGAAGGCAACATCCTTCTTTAGCAAGGCGCTCAAAGGTTTTATCCTCTTGGCAAAGTTTGGCACAAATCTATGAATAAAGTTGATCTTTCCAAGAAAGGATTGTAAAGATTTTCTATTGGTTGGGGGGCAGACATCCTTTATTGATTGGACTCTTTTGGGGTCAATGGAAACTCCTCCCTGCGAATCCACATGACCTAATAACTCTTCTTCATCAATATCGAAAATGGATTTCTTGGGATTTAACGAGATACCATACTTTCTGCATCGCTTGAAAACAATCCTAAGGTGTGAGAGATGGTCTTTCCTATCCTTGGACACAATGATAAGGTCATCTTGGTAGATTTCAATGATTTTTTGTATAAGGTCCCTGAAGGCAAAATCCATTGCTCTTTGGAAAGTGGCACTGGCATTCATAAGACCAAATGGAATTCTTAAATACATAAAGGTTCCCCACGGTGTGGTAAATGCAGTTTTGAGCTGGTCTTCTCTTTTAAGCAGGACTTGGTTGTATCCTGAAAACCCATCCAGCATAGACATCATCCCTGCCCCTGTGACCCTTTGAAGCAAATGTTCCATGTTTGGGAGCGGGTAATTGTCTTTCAAAGACAATTGGTTGAGGTTACGGAAATCAACACATAAACATATGTCACCATTCTTTTTTCGGACAACTACCAAATTTGACATCCAAGAGGAATATCTGATAGGGGTTATGATGCCAGCGTCACCCATCTTCTGGAGTTCCTTAAGTATTTGGCCTACCAAATTTGGATTGATATATCCTATCTTTTTTTGGAAAGGTTTGGCTCCTTCTACCAAAGGTATAGCATGTTGGATAACGTCCCCCCTATAAGATTTCAAATCATCGCAGTTCCAAGCAAAGGTGTCCTTGAATTCCTTGACAAGTGCCAAGATCTCTCTCCTTTCCTTCTCAGTGGTGTCTTTACCTATTTTGATCATTCTTGGATCTATTTATGTATCGATATTGAATTCCAGGGCTTCATCAGCCTGTTTGTTGGGCCTTTTTTCTCTGAAAACATCATGCCTATCGAAGAGGTTTTCTAGGGGAACACAACCCTTTGGCAAGGTATTGCTTTGAAGGTTAATAACTTCCAGGTTCATGGAATTAGCTAGGAAAGTAATTTGTGAATCGGTGAACTCCTTGTTGTTCTCCATGAACCTGATAATTTGATCGTCCTCCTCAAAAACTTGGCAATATTCCAAATTATCGGGGATAGAAGGTCTAAAGAGAACCTCCATCTTGCATAAGTCATGAAGAGGACCCTCACAAGGTCGTAAGGTAGAAGCAGAGACAACCAAAGCATCCACCACATGGTTTTCTTCTTGAGGAATGGCTTCAAGTGACATTATTCTGAAGGATTTTGAGAGAGATTGAGCCATGTCTTGGTACCTATTCAACTTCTCATTTTTAGTGGAAAATCTCATCATAACTTGTGATACAATGAGGTCTGAGTCTCCTTTTTCCCTTAGGTGTGTAATGCCTTTGTCAATTGCTAAGTTGAGACCTAGGATCAAGGCCTCATATTCAGCAATGTTGTTGGTGCAATGGAATTCCATCCTATATTAATGGTAAAAGACTTCACTGAAATGGGTTGTCAAAACAATTCAAGTGCCTATACAGAGTTTGAGTGGGATCCATCAAACTCCAAGGTCCAGATTCCTTCAGTTTCTTTAGTGGTGTCAATATCCAACTTCCCTTCTTAGACAAACCAATTATCGAGGTCACTATCGATACAAAAGAGTTGGTCACTCAACCCATCAGAGGTTTCAACTGGGAATCCTATGAGAGGTTCATTGTAGAGGGTGAAGAATCCTCCTTCGGGATGAGGGATAGTTGCCTTGGATTTTCACCCGCTACAGGTCGTCATCGGTGGAGTTTCCAGATAATTTGCCTGAAACTATCAAAGGATAAGGGAAAAAACCCTAGTGGAGTCGCCAGGTAGGCTTGTAAGATAGCGCTCTGAGGAAAGGATTACCAAAAAGGTTTGTCATCTGAGGAGAATTGACTCAGTGTTCCCTGGAAACGGCTCCAAAATGTTATCGCAAAGTTTGTAGCTAGGAAGAAAGGCTAGAAGATAGAAGGACAAACTGGCGTAACAGGAACCTATCCCACCCAATGTCACCATGATGGGAAGGTTCTTTCTCTTTAGGGAGGTGAGGCCCAAGGGAGACATGATTCAGAAGGGCGGAGCTTCACTTGAGGATTCAACATTTGGAGGAGCATCTCTTGGAATTTCAGCCTGAGACTTCATGATCAGGGGGTCCTACTCATCCTGATCTATCATTCTACAGGGTTTGGAGTCATTCATATGCTTCCATCAGCTAGGCCAAAATATTGGGTCTTCTCAGCTCTTCAAGAGGACGTGCCTTTAGCCAGGGGGTTGGACTTGACTCTGTTTCTTCTTGTATTGGTCTTCATCTTGTATTCAACCCTTGGAAGCTTGCATCTTATTATCGGGAGCATATTGTAGAAGCACATATCTTATCTATTGGATCCATCTGATGTTATTCCAGATCTACATTCTTATTGAATCAAGTTCCTGCTTATTATATCAATAAAGGTCAGATCTATGCTATTTGGTTCCATATCTGGTGTTGCTTGTCATATCTTATATTTCCACTGTTATATTTTCATATCTATGCTTGTTAACTGAAACTATAAACCTCAAGACATAACTTAGAAAGTAAACCTGCAGGAAAACACACACACTTCAGTTAAACAGTGAGCGGTTAGTGTTCCAAGCAAAAAAATTGGCTTGGGAACATTACACAATCCTTGACTTGAAAAGAATGATAGCATAAGAGTACAAGACCATACCAAAATCAAGAAAGATGCCAAGATAATCCAACATAAAAGCTAGAAAAACATCATCCAAGGCTAGCGCCTCACTCCTCCATCAACAATTCATTAAGATAGCCATAAACAAGTGCACAAGAGATTAATAGAGCCAAAGATGGTGAAAATTTTAGACCAATACTTCTTGCAATGAGGGAGAGTTATGTTAAAATGAGATCTTATGATCTCTTATTTATACAAATGTCACCAAGGTGACTTGTCCACAAATTAAGGGGTAAACCACAAGATTATGGGTCAACATCCCTAATCTTTAACCCTTAACAAAGTAATATTAAACAATTCATTTAAAATTTCACTTTTGCACAAATAAAACCCTAATTTTACATGGACGTCTCCCTTCTAGGGGATGTTTTTCCACTTTGAAGAAGTCGTTGGTGTTGGAGAAGCATGGGTAGGCATCCAAAGGCCATATTTCAAGCATCTAAACACTCTAATTATGGTGAAGGCCCTCTTCTCCTAAAAATTTCCATGTGTCAAATGAGTGGCACCTCAACACCATGCCCTAGCCCCCTAAACATGACGTCAAGCTAAAAAAAAGGGACGTTTTTCCCCTCCTGGGAAAATCATTTGACAAGCAAGGGCTAGGCTATGTCGTCCAAGTCATTATCAAGGCCTTCCAAGTCTGTTATTTCTCATCCATCATGCAGGCCCTCGGCATCCAACCTGTGGGCTTGTAGCCCCATGGAAGCCCAAGCTAAGCTTGTTTTCCCAAAATTGTCCACCAACTAGGTCCTGCAAGGACAAATGAGCACTCCCTCCAAGGATATCAAGTCATAACATCATGATAAGTGAATCCAATCAATAAATAATCCATCGAAGTGTGTGCCTCAAAGATCACTATATCAAACAATTAATTACTCGAAGACACTATGCGACTTGTCAAGCTTGAATATGGGAGGATTGACGAGGTGTCCTATTGGGTAGATCTTTCCCTAGGTCATGGAGAGATTCCAAGATATCCCTCTCTAATCCATGTAAAGTGGATGAAGTGGTTGGGTTCAAGACTCAATGGGAATAGGGCTCATGACATACAAGGGGTTGTAGTGTCTCATTTATGGGTGCCTTTGGAGAGGGTGTGTGGTACCTTTGTCTGCAATGCACTTTTTCCAAGCCCATAAATTTCCTTTTATCTTTATTTCTTTTTATTTTCTTTCAATATAGAATAAGAAGAGATTGAAGGTCACTACCCTAGCATGGTGACCAGATGATGGAAATCTCACTCACAAAAACCTAGTGGAAATGAGAAGGTTGGCTCATGATGAGATCCCCTTTCTCTCAACCATGCAACTGAGAGACATTGTCCTGGTTTGGTGACCAGATGATGGCAATGTCATACCACTAGATATTCATGGATGTGATAGGTCAGCTCGTGATGGGGCCTCCTATCATTCAAATAACCTTTTAAGCATTCTTTATTATATGTGGGTCCCCTTTACTCAAAGATAAGTGTTCCACTGCTTTGTTGGGTGATCCCTCGGTGAAGCATATGGAAGGTTTATACAAGGCTTTTATCTTTTACCCAACATCAACCCCTCTGGGCCTTCAACCCCTTCTTCTTATAGAATGAGGGAAAACCCGTTCTTGGGTCAATACACTCTAAAATCCCAAGAGATAAGGAAATGGAGGGGAACAATGATGGAAAGTGGTAAGTATGGTTGGGAACACTATTATGGCTCATTAAGGGAGTTCCCAATAGCAAACCCATCCCCAAGGAAAACCACTTATTAGGGCACAATATCAACCACCAAGGTGAAGCAGGGAAAAAGGCATAATGTCCAAGCATATATTATGAAATATAGAGCAATCTAAGATATGACATACTGAAATGTATTAAATATTGAAATGATGCCCACCATAATACTGACTTGTACCTCATGGAGCAAGGCCCATTTCCTTCTGGAAGCCAGCTGGTGTGGTGGATGCCATCTACAAATATGTGACCATCTGTGGTGGTGAGTGGGTTTTCCATCTGTGCAAAGGGTATTGTTGGTCATGTAGTCTCTCAACGCTCCATATTTGCAACTTGAGGGCCTTGAGACATAATCTCCTTAGTTATCCACAAAATGGGGACAACATCTAGCTCCTACTCAGGGACATGTGCTCGTCGTAGATTGCATGAGAACTGCAACATCTCATGGTAGACATGTGCCTGCAAGGAAACATCAAAATGTCAAGTGCAGGATGGCATACTCATCCTTGTTCTCATATGATGATAATCAAAACCCACTAAACTAGAAAAAGAAAATTTTGACATTTTTTCAATAAATTCTAAGCTAAGAATGAAATGAATATGCAAGTCGAGTAAAAATGAAAATTGAATGCATCTAAACTAGTATGAGAAATCAATATGCAAATGCAGGGAATCAAAATGACTTACCTACTTACCTGGGGCAGGGGCCCTAAAGAATTCATGTGCCACCCTGGAAATAATGTTGGAGGAGAGATCCATTTACTGGTAGTGATATCCTCCTCCCTTCTGTCATGGATAAGTAGAAAGAGGTTGGTCCAAAAACTTCCTCTATTTTGTAGGGGCCTAGCCAAAGACTGTCGAACTTTTGATGCATTCCTGGTCTTTCTCTTCTTTTGTCCCACATTAGAACTTGATCCCCTTCCTTGAAGTATCTTTGTCTTTACTTCCTATCAAAAGTTCCTTTTACTTTATCTTTATTCCTTTCCATTTGATTGAAGTCCACTCTTTGAGTCTCATCCAATTCTATGAGCTGATCAATTTTCCCCTGCAATGCTTCCTTATCTGTATTGAATTGTTGGGATATTTGTGTGCTAGAATTTGGAGATTTACAAGCAAGGGAGCCTCAAATCCGTACAACAACTCAAAATGAGTCCTTATGATGTAGGTCTTGGTGGTTGTGCATTCAGCCCACAAGGCATACTTGATCTTGCTATCCCAACTCTTCTTATTCTCCCCAACAATCGTTTTCACAATGTTCATGATGTTTTTGTTGCTGGATTTTTCCAATCCATTCCCTTGAGGATAATAATTACAAGAGTGCGATAAAACAATCCCATACTTGAAACAAAACTCATTAAGCACCACTGAGCTAAAGGCTTTGTTGTTGTCGGTGGTTATCTTAGCAGGGACACCAAATCTAGTAATAATATTTTCCTCAAGGAGTTCCATCATGACTTCTTCCATTGCTTTCTTGGTTGGCATAGCTTCCACCCATATAGTGAAGTAATCAGTGCTGGTCAAAATCCATCGGTATCTATTACTAGAATTGTCTTTGAATTCACCGATGAAATCCAGTCCCCATTGTTGAAAGGGTTCTTCTACAATGATTAGTTTAAGGGGAAGGGTAGGGAGGCGTTGCTTTCCGGCAAAAAATTGACATGGTTGACAAGCTCTAACATATCGATGTGTGTCAGGGAAGATAGTAGGACAATAGTACCCTGCTCTTAAAATCTTATGGGCAGTGGTGAGTACTGCAAAATAGCCTCCACAATGTCCTGCATGAAGTTAGATGACTAGATTATCAACTTCTTCTTTATCAACACATCTAAGAATTACCCCATCTGGATTCCTCCACCCGAGACCATTTTCTGCTAGGAAATACTTCATAGCTTTGAGTCTTGAGGCTCTTCTTTTATGCTCCACCAAATTATCAGGGATTGTGAGGTTTTTTAAGTAATAAATGATGTCTAAATACCATTCATTGTTTTCAATCTCACTTATGACGATGTTGACTTGCTCCTTTTGTCCTACCTCAATGGCCTCTTGATTGCTTTCTGACATCATTTTTTCCATCCCTTGTCCTTTAATTATTTTAGTTGGCTTGATTTCCAAATCATATTCTCGTATTTGTGACACCCACTTCCCCTTGATCCAAGGCAATCTTGTTGTGATAAAACATCTTTTATAGTGGGGTAGGGGACAAAGGCCTTGATCTTGTTGTATCCCACATAGGTTATGTTTTCGTCCTTATACACACCTAAAAATGTGGAAAAGTCTCAATCCACTTGGTTTGTCCTTGGAGGCACAATGCTTAATTCCAAACCCACTGTCACCTCGATTTGGACTTCTTCCATCTAGGATTACTCCTAGGGAATCCAAGGGGGGTAGACCCTATTTACTATGTGACTTGTTTAGTGAATTCTAGGAGTTGATTTTAGTTTTTTTAAGTTAGGGGGAATCTAACCTATATGGCAAGCAACAATGCAAATGCACAATTTCAATGATAGTCAAAACCCTTTCCCTAAGGTCAACTAAGACTAGTCGCTAAAGATTGGGCAAGGGGTCAACTAAGTTTATACAAAAGAATTATAAAGAATTAAGTGATCTAATTACAAAGAAGGAACACTACAATAAGTTACAAATGAAATGAAGCTATAACAAATATACAAATGGAAATGTAAGTTACACTATAAACAAGAACAAAAGATGAGTTAGATAGATATACAACAAGAGATAAGTTATTGCCAATGAACAAAACAACTAACTAACCATGAAGCATGTAACTTGGAAAAGATGGAAAAAGAGAAAGTGCCAACTTTAGTGGATGAAAGATCCAAAAGAGAGAAAGTGTAAAACTTCTAAAGAAGGGGGGGAAGCTACTACCAAGTGCCCCAAAAAGATGGTGCACAACTTGAGAGAAGCCTGCCCTTGAACAGATTAACAATTTCCACAATATTGAACTTGAATGTAAAGTGATAAACTTGAAATGAAATGCTTGGAAATGAAAAGCACCAATGAATTAAACCATAAGCATGAGAAAATACCTTGAACAACAAGGTTTGCACCAAAAAAATGTCGAAAAGTGAAGTGCAAATGTTGTGAAGTGTAGTAGATGGATTTTAGAAAATTTTTAAGGTATCTCTTTGATTAGGGGAGTTAATATGTAATGACACAATCCTAAACTATGTGTCTACCCCTAGACTCTTACTGCTTTGGCCAAAATGATTGTTGGGTGCTCAAGAAGAAGGGAAAACAAGGCCATTCCCTAGCTCCACAGATCAACCCGAAAAACTTGGGTGCTCAAGCAGGGGGGTCACCTAGTTCCATGAAGTCGTCCCCGACTTAGCACCCCATGTAGCCTCCACAAGCCTCCTTTTTGGTGGAAAAAATTGTACCAGTCCAAGGTGCCTATTTAATCTGGATTAATTCTCCTCCTAGTCTATATTGCAAACTATGAATAACTTGAATATAAATTTCAAAGTAAAATATTTCCCACTTAAGATACAAGATAATGAATTAATTAGATGATTGCACAACTTAAGCAAGAGATAGCAATGTAAATAGATTTGCAAAATAAACAAACTAACAAATGAGAAACTAGAGATTAAGCAATTATTGACAAGATGAAATAAAAGCAAAGTAAGCTATAGACAAGCCTTACGATATAGCATGGGTGGCAAAGCCAAGCCTCTTTGCTAGGTGTAGGAAAAAAATAAAGAATGCAAGTAAATAAGCTTGGAAAGTAAATAACAAAATCCTAGCCACTCAAACTTGTCTTAAGGACAAGCGGAGCAAACACATTAAATGAAATAAAACTAGCAACCACAACTAAGGCACAAGGATGAGGACTAGCCTACCGATTTTGTGCCAAAGTGGGTGAAAAGGAAAGAAATAATTTATTGACAAGAAAGTAAAGATCCTAGCCTCTCAACCTTGTCTTAAGGACAAGTGGGGCAAAAGAATTAAGAGCTTAAAACAGAAAATTAATTCTAAGTCCTAGCCTTATGATTTAGCATGGGTGGCATAGCCAAGCCTCTTTGCTAGTTGTAGGCAAAAAGAAAATAAAAACGCATAAATTTTAAATGCTTTGAGAAATATAAGCCCAAGAGACTCTCTCTGCACTTGATTACAATGAAAGAGTGGGGGAGGGGAAGTGGGTATTCAATACCCTTACTTGGTAGATTGTTCCTTGATGTTTTGTGGCCCCAAATGGGCAGCACCTCCCCTCTACTAGTTCAAATCTGCAGAAAACCAGCAAGTAAAACTTGTTGGAAATGTTGCACAATAACCAGAAAACTTGGAAAAATTTCTATTAGCAATAACCATAATTTTTTAGTACAAAAACCAGAAATAATAGATGATATATGACCTATTCTATGACAGAAATATACCCAAAAATATTAGAGAAATATGTATGAAAGAAAATAGAAAACTTAAGAGGGTTTAAGTGAGTGAAGAGACAAATTTCCAGATCTGAAATTTGACCTTATCCAACCCTTGGTGACCTACAAAAAGATGAGATCAACCTACAAGACAAGAAAGGAGGTGAATAGGTTCAAATATGTCAACAAAATACTTTTCATAACAAAATAAACTGCCTCACTAAGATCTATGGCAATACTATCATAAATCTTTCCAAGAAAAATACTTTGCTTAGATCTCCTACTCTAGATCTAAAAGCAAAAACTCAAAAAACAAACAATAGAAATCACCTCTAATGAAGATCCAATACATGCACCAAGAGTACTCCCAATGCACACCAAATTCCTCCAAAGATTCCTTTTATTGAAAGGAAGCTTGAGAAAATACTTGCTAGAAGCTTGAGAAATGAAAGAGAGCAAGATGAGAGAGAGGGAAGAGTGGTAGAGATTTGGAAAAAATAACTTTAAATTGATAATAGATGTGGAATGAGGGAGGGGTAGGCATTCTTTTATACCTAGGAGGCAATATACACCCCTCTTGGATGAGCTCCAAGTGTCACTCACCCAAAATAAGTCAAGATCTCAAGGAGGGCGCACTTTTAGGGTTTTGGTAGGCTAGGGTTTGTGAGGGTTGAGGGTGTGAGAGGGGAAACACCTTTTTGACAAGTCAAACATCATGTTAGATCACTATGAGGTCACACTTAGGAAACTTCGGTGTTTGCTTGTTTAATTTTTAAGTTTGGGTGGTTTTCTCACCAAGGGGGGCACAACTTCCCTAGGAGGATGAGTGATGTGAGGTTGTGGATAGGTGTGGGGGGTTGGTTTAAGTTAGAAAAGTGTTTTTATAACTTAGGAAAAAGGTTAGGCATCATATCACACTCTTTCTCAAACCTTTTTGCTAATTTTACAATTTTTGGCATTTTTGACTTAGCCAAATTAAACAATTAAATTGTTGACTCAAGACTGACTTGGACTCCTCATGGAAAATGACCTATAAAAACTAGTCCAATTGACTTGAAACTTGGTCCAAGGGTGTAGGGGGTCTCATTCCATTTATTTTGAGTACTCACACCCCTATCAAAATCCCCTAGGACCTAGTTTTTACATGTTTACATCAAATTTAATTAAAATTACCATTAAATGGGTAATTTAAAAAATAAAAATAAAAAAACTACTTAGACTTGAAGGAATTATGCAAGACTCTAGGAGATGTCTAGCATGGTCATTTACAATATTCCTAGACCCTAGTTACCCATTGGACTTGACCATTATAATGCCTTTCACCACTTTGGAGGATTATTGTAAATGAAAAACTCAAGGGCTATTAAAATGGTTGGTCAGGCCAAATCAATTACCTGAGGAAAAAAAACACTTGATGAAAGGACTTCCCTAATGATAAAGTCCTAGAAAACTAACCTAAAATATGATCCATTCTAACCCATTACATTATTATCCCATGCAGGCAAGCGAAAATTCCAATTATAAAAAGAAGTGTTAAGGGCAAAAACTGCCTTGTAGGAGAAAAAAGTCTTCAACTTTGTTGCACCACTAGGTACATAGCTTCATGGCACATGGATTTGACACCCTAGTTAAAATAGGTGGTCAACAGGTTCAAAAGTGTTTGAGAGACTTGACTAGAGTGTAAGCTTGTTTTTTCGTGATGGTGTAATTCAGTTCTAAGTCCCTAAGATTCTTGCTCATGAAAGCTATTGGTTGTTCATCCCCTTGATCATTATTTTGTAACAACATACCTGCAATGGTATCTGTTATCCCCACTTTTTAGGGATAACTAGGAGATCATGTCTCGAGGCCCACAGGTCCTAGACATGGAGTACCGAGAGCAGGATTGACCTGATCATGGCCTTGGAGGGCCCCCCTTTTCTTCATTCATCATCTTTTGTCTTGTCAGCAGCAGTAGCATCCATCACCATCGGCTTGATCCTGTATCAAAAGAGGTTCTTGCTCCATGAGGTAATTGGTCCAGGTATCATGGTATGTGTCACTTTTTATCATTGAAACCTTTAAATATATGCATTTGATTCCTTTTATCTCTAACAACTGCTTGGATCTTACATTAGCCCACTTGACCATGCCTGGGGAAATTGACATGGTGCCCTAGAAAGCCTGTGCCCATAGGTCTTGGTTTTCCACTGGGGGAATTTATGAAAATCCATCGTGCACTCCCATCATAGCATCACGGTTTCATCTTATCTCCCGCTCATTTATTTCATTCCCCCTGTCCGGGCATTGGGTTGACCTATTTGCAGGATTGCACCTTATCTTGTGGGAAGAAGGGGCTAAAGGCCTAGAAGGTAAAAGTAGTTGGTAAAAGACAAAATCCTAGAAATAAAACCTCGAAATGCTTCGTCCAGGGATCCCCGAGAAGGCAGTAAAAAGCCTCTCAACAAGAAACAAGAGGGACCCAAAAAATAACAAAACAAGACCTAGTCACAGGATAGGGGGTCTCATCACGAGCCATCCTATTAGGTCCATGGGTACCTAATAGTATGACATTGCCACCGTTTGGTTACCACGCCAGGGCAATGCCTTTGGTTGCATGGCCAAGGGAAAGGGGGTCTCATCATGAACTAGACTTCTCATCTCTATGAAAGTACTTGTGGGTAACGCAATCAACACTGGTCACCATGCCAAGGCAGTTTCCCCTAGTTAGTTCTTGAACAAAAAAGGCAAATAAAAGAATAAAATAAGAATAAAAAGAATAAAGGCAAGAATGGGCTTGAAAAAATGCATCCATGACAGGTACAGATCACCTTCTACAAAGGCACCCACAGGTAACACTTATGCATCCTTGGCCCTCACTACACCCACGTGTTTGGACATCCCCTAGACACATCACCTCACTTACATGGCTTGGATGAGATCTTTCTAGAAACTTTCCTTTTCTTGTGGACACTAGCCCAATAGGACGCCTTGTCCTCTTCTCTAATCTTGTATTGCAGTTTTTTGTAATGTCTTTGAGCTATTGACTGATGTATTACGAGTTTTATGCATATGTTTAATAATATTGATGATGAGATGTGATTGAAATTACTGTGATCCCTGTGACTGATGAGCCCATGGAGGGCATAACTTTTGATGTGCAGGACCATGCCCGACGGACAGGTACCATTTGGACCAGTACACATGGGGAGATGACCAGTTCAGACCTCCATGGGGATGAAGAGCCCACCAGATGGATGTTGAGACCCCATCAGGGGGGTAGAGACAAAACAAATCTTGATCAAGGGTTTTTCACCTGAGAGGAAGAAGATGTTCCACTAGAGACACTCCGACAGGACTAGACCTAGGGGGAATGACCCCTTTTCAGTGGAACACTAGCCTTGGAAGGCTTAGGAAATCCCCATATTCACCGTGACATCACCCAGCTTCATGGAAGCTTTTGGAGGCAGACTGTGCAGCAGTGGCACATGTGGCATGTTGGAGAGGCCCCTAGGGGGCTAACGTTTTTCTCCTGGATGTCTCATTTTCCCTAGAAAGGGCTAGCGCCTCCCTTGAAGGGTATTTTACTTTCTTTTCTTCTTATTTAGGGTTTTTACTTAGCATTTAATGTAAAAATAGTATGATTTTGACATTATGGCCTTGTCAGCCTTTTTATGACCTAAAAAGTAAAATTAGGTCATTGATACAATATATATTGAGGATTTTGATCCTCATCTTATCATCACAACTTACTCACTCATAGTGAGGTCTGATTTTTTGTGCCCTATTTGGGTTATTGGCTGAATTAGGGAAGGTGCACTTGTTGAAGGAAGAGATTTTTGGCATTCTATGGTGTTTTTTCTTGAAGGAAGGTATTACAACTAGGGTTTGCATGGTTATTTTTGATGAATTGTAAGTATTTTTCTGCAAAACTTCTTAAATGAATGGTTGTAGTCTTATTTTCTTGCATGTATTTATAATTTGTTGAATCAAAACCCTAGGTGACAAGCACACAAGTAGGTCCTTGTCTCGTGTCCCCTGATAGAAAAGCCTTTAGCCATTGAAGAAGAAGAAGAGAGCCTAGCCATAGCTACACTCCTTTGTCTTCCTCCCTTTAGCTATCCATACCATTTTGACTTCAAGAGGAAGAGGACGTCCCCAGCCTAGGTCATCTACACCTAGGGTCGTTTTGTTTTAGGGTTTGATGAAAGAGCGTTGCCTTAGCAACACTCTCCCTCTTTAAGCCCTCTTGTCTTGAT
>JASDQU010682073.1:70343-80683 GCA_032191745.1 Picea mariana
ATCTCCATTCTACATCAGATCTACTCAGCTTCAAAGGGGTTCTACATCAACCACAGGTTTAAAGAGAGCTAGGGTGTAGCTTCAGGAGGGTTTCCAGCATGAGGGCGCACCATCTTCAAGAGAGGAGCTTGTTCCAGGAATAGGATAAGGATTCGAAGAAAACAGACTTCTGGGTATTATTCATATGTTCTAGGGTGCCCTTTATAGCCTATTCCAGAGGAGGTTTCTCTGTTATCTTATTTATTGGAACTCAGTACATGTTCAGAGAGAGGAGGGCGCACCACTGATTGAGGATCCAGTCATTTGGAGGGACAGATCTCTATCATTTAGCCCAAGACTCTACCAGTGGGTTTCCAGTGGCCCGATTTACAGTTTGGTATCTTTTCTAGACAGTTTTGAGGCAATCTTCATAGAGTCTGAATTCTTGGGTCTTTAGTCATCCAGGAGGGTGCAAGCCAATTAGGGGATTGTTTACTTGGAGGGTCATACCTTCATCGTTCAACTTGAGACTTCACGAGTGGTTCAGTATTGGCCCAATCTACACTTCCAACCATTTTCAGAGTGTTTGGAGGCTTCTAGAATTAGGGCCGAATTTTGGGTGTATTCAACTTTCTAGCAAGGCATAACTTATTCAGTTTGGGGTTTGGCACTTCAGGAGGCAGGGATATCATCTTGTTATTCATCTATTGTAGACTTGTGGAATTTGGAGGCTTATATCTTCTTGTCTTTATCTTTCTTTAGGGTTGTCTTCACATTTCTACTAGATATTAGATATATTGTACCAGATCTGCAGATCCATTGTATCAGGGTTTTCTTCTATTATGAATAATATCATATCTGAGGTGTTTTTGGGTCATCTCTTGTATTGATTGATCTTGAATCTTGTTGAGGTATGTTCCATTGCTATATTTATGTTGATTATTTCTTCAAACACACATAACAATCATCAGTATAAACCCTAGCACAACTCATGAGACTTAAGACTACAAAGTGTTTGACGAAATTCCACAACCAGAAAATGTTTAAAAATCACATGAAAAACGCAATGTTCTTGGCATCTTGGCTTGGGAACATCACAAACTTGTTGGTGTTAAAGAAGCATGGGTAGGCCTCCAAAGGCCACATGTCAATCATCTAAACACTCTCATCATGGTGAATACCCTCTTCTCCTCAAAACGTCCATGTGTTAAATGAGTGGCACCTCACCACCATGCCCTAGCCCCCTAAACATGACGTCAAGTTTTTAAAAAAGGACATTTTTTCCCTCCTGGGAAAATCATTTGGCAAGTGAGGGATGGACTATGTCGTCCAAGTCATCATCAAGGAATTTCAAGTCTGATCTTTCTCATCTGGCATGTGAGCCCTTAACATACAACCTATGGTCTTGTAGCCCCATGGAAGCCCAAGCTAGGCTTGTTCTCCCAAAACTATCCACCAACTAGGTCTTGCAAAGACAAATGAGCACGCCCTCCAAGGATATCAAGTCATAACATCATGATAAGTGAATCCAGTCAAAAAATAATCCATCTAAGCATGTGCATCAAATATCACTATATCAAACAATTAATTTCTCAAAGACACTATGCAACTTGTCCAGCTTGAATATGAGAGGGTTGACGAGGTGTCCTATTGGGTAGATCTTGCCCTAGGTCATGGAGAGCTTCCAAAAGATCCCTCTCTAAGCCATGTAAAGTGGATGAAGTGGTTGGGGTCAAGACTCAATGGGAATAGGGCTCATTACATACAAGGGGTCATAGTGTCTCATTCATGGGTGCCTTTGTAGAGGGTGTGTGGTACTTTCATTCACAATGCACTTTTTCCAATCCCATCAATTGTCTTTTATCTTTCTTTCTTTGTATTTTATTTCAATATAGCATAAGGAGATATTGAAGGTCACTGGCCTGGCGTGGTGACTAGATGATGGCAATGTCACCCACAAACACATAGTGGAAATGAGAAGGTTGGCTCATGATGAGACCCCCTTTCTCTCAACCATGCAACTAAGAGCCATTGTCCTTGTTTGGTGACCAGATGATGGAAATTTCATACCAGTAGATAGGACGTGATAGGTCAGCTCGTGATGAGACCTCATATCCTTTAACTAACCTTTTAAGCATTCTTTATTATATTTGGTTCCCCTTTACTCAAAGATAAGTGTTTCACTGCTTTCTTGGGTGATCCTTGGGAAAAACATTTGAAAGGTTTATACAAGGCTTTTATCTTTTACCTAACATCAACCCCTCTGGGCCTTCAACCCCTTCTTCCCATAGAATGAGGGGCAACCCCTTCTTGGGTCAATACACTCTAAAATCCCAAGAGATAAGGAAATGGAGGGAAAAAATGATGGAAAGTGATAAGTATGGTCGGGAATGGTACAATGGATCATTAACGGAGTTCCTAGTAGCAAACCCATCCCCAAGGAAAACCACTTACTAAGGCACAATGTCAACCACCAAGGTGAAGCAGGGAAAAAGGCATAATGTCCAAGCATATATCCTAAAATCTAGAGCAATATAAGATACGACATACTGAAATGGCTTAATTATTGAAATGATGCTCACCATAATAATGACTTGTACCTCATGGATCAAGGCTCAGTGCCTTCCGAAAGCCAGCTGGTGTGGAGGATGTGATCTGCAAATCTATGACCATATGTGGTGGTGAGTGGGTTTTCCATCTATGCAAAGGGTACTCCTGGTCATGTAGTCTCTCGGCACTCCATATCTGCAACCTGAGGGCCTCGAGACATAATATCCTTAGTTATCCACAAAATGGGGATAATAGGGTCAATACACCCTAAAAATCCCAAGAGATAAGGAAATGGGGGGAAATATTGATAGAAAGTGGTAAGTATGGTTGAGAATGATATGACGGCTCTTCAAAGGAGTTCCTATTAGCAAACCCATCCCCAAAGAAGACCACTTACTAGGGCACAATGTCAACCACCAAGGTGAAGTAGGGCAAATGGCATAGGTTCCAAGCATATGTCATGAAATCTAAAGCAGTCTAAGATACAACATACTTAAATTCCTAAAATAATTAAATGATACTCACCATAATACCTAACTTGTACCTCATGGAGCAAGGCCCAGTGCCCCTCGTAAGCCAACTGATGTGGTGGATTCCATTTGAAATTCTACGACCTTTGTGGTGGTGAGAAGGATCTCCATATGTGCAAAAGGATATTGCTAGTCATGTAGTCTCTTGGCACTCCATATCTGCAACTTGTGGGCCTCGAGACATAATCTCCTTAGTTATCCACAAAATGGGGATAAAATCTGGCTCCTATTTGGGGACATGTGCTCATTGTAGAGTTTGTTGACCACCTATTTCAACTAGGGCATCAACTTCATGTACCATGAAGATATGTACCAATTGGTACAACCAGTTTCAAGACTTTTTGCTCAACAAGGAAAATTGTTCCCTCGACATGTTTTTCTATGTACTCGGAATGTTCGCTCCCCTGCGTGGGATAATATTGTAATATGCTAGCATGAGTCAATTTTTGTCTAGTTACCTAGGACTTAATCATTAGGGAAGTTCTTTCATCAAGTGTTTTTTTCCTCAGGTAATTAATCTTGCTTAACTGTAATTTTAATTATCCTTGAGTTTTTCACTCACATAAATTCTCCAAAGTTGTGAAAGGTGTTCTAATGATCGAGGCCAATGGATGACTAAGATTTATAAGTGTTGTAAATGACCATGTTATACATCTCCTAGAGTCTTGTGGAATTCCATTAAGTTTTGATAGGATTTTTTAAATAATTAAAATTCCTGCAAACTGAGAATTTTTAATTATTTTTTATGTAAAATGTAAAAAAGTGGTCCTTAGGGATTTTGTATAGGTGTGTGAGTACTAAAAAAATGGTTTATGAACCCCTACACCCTTGGACCAAGTCTCAACTCATTTGGACAAGTCATTGTCCATGAGGAGTCAAAGTTAGTAAGAAATCATCATGTAATTGGCTAAATTAAAATGGCCAAATTTTGTAAAAGTCACTAAAGTCATGAAAGAGAGTGGGAAATGGATTCTTAATGTCTTTCCTAAGTTGGGAAAATGATTTTCCACTTATAATACCCCCCCTTGCTAAGCCAACAACCTAAGATGACCATCTCCTTAGAAGAGGGGTGCCCCCCTTGCTCATGAACTCGTGGGAAAAGAAAAATATAGCAACAGGGTGCCCAAAACATTGGGTATACCCCCCTTTGACCCTAACATCATTTTTTATGAGTGGGAAAAGTGTTTTTCCCCTTCCACGCTCACCCCTCAATCCTCACCCACCTCATTAACCCTAAAAGTGTGCACCCCTTGAAGAGACACTCCCCCCTTGGATGTATGACACTTGGAGCTCATCCAAGTGGGGTATATCCTCTTCCTCATCTATAAAAGAAAGCCTCTCCTCCTAATTTCATGATCCATTCTGAGAGAAAGTCTATTATGCCAAAATTTCTCCCATTCTTTTCCCTCTCTCTCTCATTTTCTCATTGTAAATCTTGATACGAGTATTTGTAGCAACATTTTGTGGATAATAAAGGAAGCTTTGGAGGATCTATTTTGTGCATTTGGAGTCTTCTTGATTCTCTTCATGGTGTTCTTGTGAGGCGATATTGTGCATTTGGTTTCTTGTATTTTTTGCATTCACTAGTTTAACTTGGAGACCCAAGCAAAGTATTTTCCTTGGGAATAATTAGTAGTAGTATTACTATCAGTTTTTTGGTAGTTTAGTTTAAGTCAAGCAAAGTATTTTTCATGATTTTTAGATGCTCTAACCTCCTTGTGTCTTGTGTAGAAAAATATATACTTATATGTAGGTCACTAGAGGATTGGAGGAGTGATTTTCAGAGTGGGAAACTCACTCATTCAATCAACCAAAGTTTCCATTATTTTCCTCTTCTTGTATCCACCATTTTCTTCTCTTTCATAAGCATTCTTGGCTCTAGAATAGTCATTAAAAACTCACTTTTATATTCAGATTTCTCTATTTAAATGTATGTTTCATTGGGCTAATAGAAATTAACAAGATTCTTGGTGTTTGTAGCATTTTCTAGCAAACATAGTTTGCTGATTTTTATGCAGATTTTCAACAAATCAAGTGGAGTGCTACTTGTTTTGGGCCCCAAAACATTCAAATAAGTTTCCTAAAGCTTGGGTGCCAAAACACCCTTCATCTTCTTCTTCTAAAGCATTGTAAGCAACCCAAGAGAGTCTCTTGGGCTTGCCTTCTTTCAAGTAAATACAAAAATCTGATATTGTAATAATTTAGGAAATATTTCCCACACCTTGCAAAGAGATTGGCCTAAGTCATCCTTTAAAAATTGTGAAGGGTAGAGTTAGATTTATTTCATTGCATTTATTTTATTACACCCACCTTGGCCAAAACGGTAGGCTAGTCCTCCACTTGTGCCATTGTTGTGGGGTTTCTCTTTAAATTTCCAAGTCATTCTAATTCTTTTATTACACCCACCTTGGCCAAAATGGTATGCTTGTCCTCCACTTGTTCCATTGTTGTGGGGTTTCTTTTTCTTTCCAATTCATTCAAATTATTGAAAAAGTAATCATATTTGTGCTTCACCTTTGCCCCGTATTCCCTCCCCTTGCCACATAGTGGATCTTGGATAACTAAGAAAGTGTAAAGGACTAGAGTTTAGTTTAATTAGGCATCCAATTGTTATTGTTTCTACCACCAAAAAGGGTGACTTGGGAGGCTATAAGGGGTGTAACTCAGGGATGGATTCAAGGCACTAAGTGTCCTCCTTGCTTGAGCACCCAAGCATTCCGGATTTGACCTATGGAGCTAGGGAAGGACCTTGTTTGTCCTTCTTCTTGAGCACCCAACAATTCCTTTTGGTTGAGGGAATAACGATTTCGGGAAGTCACATAGTCTAGGCTTGTATCTTACACATGTTAATCCCCTTAATCAAAGAGAGACTTAAAACTTATTAAAATTAACCAACACTACATTCACAACATTGCACTTCAAGTTTAGCTATTTACTTTCAAAGCAATCTCATTCTTTGTATATTTCTACATTTCAAAAGATTTACTTTCCATGTGATTTTACTTTCCAAGCAATCTACATTTCAAGCAACTTTACTTTTTCAAGCAAGTTTACTTTTCAAGCAACTTATTTCATTGTGGATATTTACATGTATTAGAGATTCTTTATTTTTGGTTGTAATTACTCTCATGTTCATTTGGAAATAATTGTCTAAAGCTAATAGTCATTCCACTATCTAATTCATTGTTTAGATATTTCATGTATTATTCCATATTGTAGATATTTATTTAATTGCTCATCTCAATAAGTGAACTTTGGGTATATTTTAGCCACTGGTCTATTTTCTTGTATTGTAAAGAAAGGATTGTTTGTCATTAAAGGAATTGCATTTTCATTGTTTGCTTATCACTAGGTTGGGTCTCTCTAATAAAAATCAAATTAACTCATAGATTATTTATTAAAACTTAACTTAGTAAAGTAGGGTCTACCCCCCTTGGCTTCCCTAGGAGTGAGCCTAGATGAAAGAGGTCCAAATCGAGGTGACAGTGGGTCTGGACTTAGGTTTGTGCCTCTACGAACACACCAAGTGGGTTGGAGACTTCTCCACGTTAGTAGGTGTGTATAAGGATGACAACATCTTTGGCGTCGTTGCCAGGGATAAATCTCTTATCCTTGGTTAATCGACAAACCCTAATTAATTCTTTAAAAACTAAGTAATAAAACTCTTCCCTAAAAAATTTCAAACTTGAGTTGTGTTATTCTATCTTTCTTAATATCCAAGTGGCAACTATATTGAATAACTGTTTGAGGCATCCTACCAGGAGGAACCCGCAAAGGTTGGTTTATTCCCTTCCTGAACCTGAAAGGGTGTATAGGAGGAAAATAAATAGATTAGATTCTCATAGGCTACTTGAAAGTCTTGGAGAAGAAGCAATCTCTGATATACATCACTTGTTTTCACTTAATAATCCTACAACAACTAATCCTACTTCAACTATGGGTGGTCTTTTGATCCCGTGTAATTTTGCAAATATTCAAGGTGCTCCCCATGCTATTCCTGACAAAGCTATTGAGAAGTTGCCTTATTTTCAGGGAAACAATGCTATTAGTGCCAGATCTCACATCTTGAATTTCAACTTATGTGTCAGCAAGTGGTGATATTCCCGACTATCTTGTCTTAGCCAGGCAAGATTCGAAAATGCTTGTGTAAGATAATTCATATATTTGCCTCAACATTTTTTTTGGCAACCATAATGGGGAGATCTTCCATATCTCTCTGGTTGATTGTATGCGTGATCATCATTGAAAATTTTATATTTTTTCTTTCGATTCTTTGATTGTTTTCTTTCATTCATGATAGTACTTGCTACAAGGAAACCCAATATTGAGTCAGGCCTTAAAGACCAAACTAGCATTATTTCTTTAACCTTATTCAATACCATCTTAGAAACTGCTAACACGCGTGCTGAGCTTGAATGCTCGTGGGCAGTGATTGAGCAAGACATAAGTGTTCGAGAACGCTAGGAATCCAGGAAATGGCAGCCTAGGAATCAGCCATATCTTTCTTTTTCCTAAAGTTTTGATCTTCTTTTCATGTCCTTAAACCCTCGCATCTCTAAGAGAAGAAGAGGTTTATCACTTGAGATCAATCCTATTGCTAAAATAGGAAGAAGAAACGTTGTTTTTTCAACCCAACAAGGTACTCTAAGGAGAAACTTGTCTGATTCAGCCAGTTTATCTTTCTATCCCTTACCTATCATTCACAAGATGGCATCTATGGGTGGATTTGATGGCACTGGAGGTGCTTCTTCATCTCAACCTTCAGCCTCGTCAGTGATTGGTAGCTTGTATAGCCATAAAGTTCCTGTCCAATCTACCACCAACCACACTAAGGTCGTAAAGAAGTATGGACTCTTTCAATTCAAAGAAGATGCTACTACTACCCCGTGGCATGTATCCTCTCCTCTAAACCTAGCACCTGCTACTCGCCCACTTCCAAAATTCAAAGAGAATCTCCCTAGGTTCTCAGGAAATAACACGGTCACTATGAATGAACACTTGGTGGCATTTTCTAATGCCTCTCACAATATAGGAGCCAATGACAATGATACTTGTATGCGCTTATTTGTTAAATCCCTTGAAGGGAAAGAAGCAACAGATTTCTTTGATCTTCCTCCCAAGATTCTTTCTAGTTGGGAGGATTTAGTTTACTGGTTCAAATCTACTTATGGGAAGTCTAAGAGCCCAGCCGAACAATTGCGGGAATATAATAACATTGCATACAAAGATGGTGAGACTATCAAGTCTTTTAACTTACGTTTCATCAAGTTATATAACCAAATTCCCAAACGCATTCACCCTCAAAACCAAGTTGCTTGTATGCATTACTATAATTCTCTACCTTCCCCCTACTATCATAGGTTTGAAGAAAAATCTATTGACAATCTTGGTTCCTCTCTGCATACTTGTCTAGAGTATGAAGAACAGCTTGAAATAACAGGTCTTCCCAAAGCAGACTCAATTAAAAAAATGGACATGTCTGCCCTCTTACAGCTTGTACAAGATATGAATAACCGAATGATAGCGTATGAGCGAAATGGAAATGTCCCTTCACTTAGCCCTGGGGCCTCATCTTCTTCTTCACCACCCTTTAGGAATCCTAATGAAAAAAACTTTCATACTAAAGCCATCATGCCTCGCAGTTGGTGTAACTTTTGTGAGGAACACCATGAGGAAAGTACTTGTGAGGTAAAGAAGAGTGCCAAAGATAAAATCTTTGGTAAAAGGCCTGAAACTACCATTGCTCTTTTAGATTTTGCAGAACCAGAGGATGTCATGATCATAAACACTAGGAACAAACCCTATGCTTCAAAATGAAAATATGATCCCCCTCATACTTCTTCTATCCCAAGCTCATATTCACTACCTGCTACTGTATAAGTTACTAAAACTCTCGATAGTCAAGGAACTCCCTCCCCTCTTCCCTCTTCCAAATACAACATTCTCAATCAATTGGCTAATATTAAGGCCGATGCTACTCTCTTGGACATGGTTGTTGTCCCTGAGCAACAAAAGCATCTGAAAAATTTCATGGAAGGAAAGACTTCCAACGTAGCCAATTTATCTGAAGAGGTAGATGAAGAGGACTCAACTGTAAATAAAGTAGGTGTAAATAATTTTAGACACTATGTAAAAAATCCTCCATTTTTCATTTCTGTAAAGATTACGGACAAAATAGACCATTGTTGTCTGATTTGTTAGAAAAACAAGACCGCGGAGCAATAAAATAAAACAAATGCAGAAATAAAACTCAGAAGATACACAATACAAGAGAGACACAGATTTACGTGGTTCACCCAGTGTGGGATACGTCCACCAGAGAAATTGCCAGGTCCTTTCTTTATTATTATCCAGCAAAATGAAAGGATACAACCTACAGCAAAACCTGTTGTAACTTCCTCTTCTTTCTCTCTTAGTCTCCTCTCTCAGTATACAATACTTTCCAACCTCCATAGCCGCAATACATTTCTCTCATAAAAGAGGGTTACCTTCTAGGGAAAAAAAACCCTAACATAATCTCTATCGTTAGATCTGCGACCTTATAATGGATGGTCCATATTTACAATGAAATTACAATATATTTTTACAAGGCAATTTTTGCTTTGGGGGCTTCGCCCCCAAACCCTCGCTTGCCCCCAGACCCCCCAACCGAGGGGATAGCCCCCCCGAACCCCGCATAGGGGGTACCCCCCCTCTGCACTCCCCCGTGTGGAAGAGTGTACATACTTCTGGGGTGTAAATACTTCATGGGGCATAAACACGGCTGAAAGTAAAAGACCTCTAAATCAAGAAGATAATCAGGCTCCACAACCATTAATCTCCCACTTGGAGACTAATCTCAAAAACTCCATCGCTGCTGTATATGCTGGACTCTAAACCTTCTTGGACCTGGAAAATTTCTCATCTTCATCTTCATTATTGAAGACCAATTGAAACTAAGCAAGAACTCAATTTCTCCCTGGCTACTCCCTTTGTTAACATGTCTGCAGGATTCTGGCTAGTGTGTATCTTTTCCAGCTTCAATTGTCCATCTTCCAAGGTGGATCGTATGAAGTGGTACTTCAACTATATATTCTTAGTCTTCAAATGGAAGGTTGAGTTCTTTGCAAGGTGAATGGCACTCTGACTGTCACAGTACAACCTGCTATTCTCCTGCTTCTTTCCCAATTCCTCCATAAACCTTTGTAACCAAATCATCTCTTTACTAGCCTCTGTAGCAGCAACATACTCTGCCTCTGTTGTTGAAAGTGCAACAACCTTTTGCAGTTTTGAAATCCAACT
>JASDQU010682073.1:80783-101818 GCA_032191745.1 Picea mariana
TCCTTCTGATATAAATAATCTTCCATCTGCATCTTCCATAACTGGTAGTTTTGGCCGTTAAATTTCTCGACCCTAAACTTTCCATCTTTTGACATTGCTCCCACTCAAACCAGGAACCCTCTTTTCCTGCGAGTTACCTTACGCTCTGATACCAATTGTTAGAAAAACAGGACCACGGAACAATAAAATAAAACAAATGCGGAAATAAAACACAGAAGATACACAATACAAGAGAGACACAGATTTATGTGGTTCACCCAGTGTGGGCTACGTCCACCAGAGAAATTGCCAGGTCATTTCTTTATTATTATCCAGCAAAATAAAGGGATACAACCTACAGCAAAACCCACTGTAACTTCCTCTTCTTTCTCTCACAGTCTCCTCTCTCAAAATACAATACTTGCCAACCTCCATAGCTACAATAAATTTCCCTCATAAAAGAGGGTTGCCTTCTAGGGAAAAAAATCCCTAACATAATCTCTATCGTTAGATCTATGACCTTATAATGAATGGTCCATATTTACAATGAAATTACCATATACTTTTACAAGGCAATTTTTTCTTCGGGGGCTTCGCCCCCGAACCCCCGCTTGCCCCCAGACCCCGCAGAGGGGGTACCCCCCCTCTGCACTCCCTCGCGTGGAAGAGTGTACATACTTCTGAGGTGTAAATACTTAATGGGGCATAAACATGGCTGAAAGTAAAAGACCTCTAAATCAAGAAGATAATCAGGCTCCACAACCAACATGATTGACAGCAGTTCGAGCCCAAGCATAATGTCAAAAAATATTATGGAAGAGTTAAGCTTATCTTGTACAAATGAAAATGCCAGGAGAAATCTCTCTTATAATAGTTTAAAACAATTGAACATAGGTGAGATCAAGGACATGACTTTGGTTTTGTGTGCGCATCCTGAAATAAGGAAAACCCTTAATATTCAGGTAATGGGCATGCTAGTGAGTAATTATTCAATCATCTTAGGAAGGGACTGGCAAGCTTTGACGGTTGGATACCTCTCACTCGACAAGACACACTTATATGTTCCCCAGAATGGGAAGAACATCATATTCCTAAGGGAGGGAAGAATTTCACCTTATATAGAAATCATCGCATAGCCTAATGTAAATTATATCAAGGAGGAATTAGGGGTGTACTCCATCTTTATCGATGAGGACAACACTGCCTTGGAACAAATCGACCTAGAGGATAGGATGTGGCATATGCACTTTGATGGTTCATGCTCCAATGAAGGAAATGGAGCTGGCATTATCTTGTACTCTCCTGTAGGTAAAATTCACAACTTTTCCTATAGGTTAGAGTTTGTTTGCACAAACAATGTCATCGAAATTGAAGCATTACTGCTGGGCATTGAAAATGTCTATAATTTAGGTTGTGGTCACATTACATTTTTTGGGGACTTTGAACTTGTTGTAAACCTTGTATGTAAGATATATTATCCTAGCAACAAGTTAATGAAACACTACACCCAAATTGTTTGGGCACTTATCTTGAACTTACTATCATGTAAAATAACTCATGTTAAAAGGGAATTGAATTCAATGGCTAATAGGTTAGTTGTTTTTGCATCCTCTCCTACTCGATAATTTCTGCCGCAAAGACCTAATTGAACTTTTCAATCTTTGTATCATCCTCATATCCCTGACAATGTAGAGTCATGGTAGGTCTTCCCTAGTGATTAAAGCATATGTGCTTTCATACAAAATGAACCATATAAGCCCAAGGAGATTATATCCATGGAAGACAACAAAATTTTGAAGGGCTTGACTCCTCTAGAAAGTTCATTTTCATTGAGTGATGTAGGCAACAAAGAAAAACATAAAGAATAGGATTCAAAAAGGAAAGTGGGTGAAACCATTTCCTTAAACACTAGGACACCCAATTGTCTAAAGAATGTTAAGATAGGTGCCCAATGTACTGATGAAGAAAAGTAGAAATTTACTGAGTTACTTTGTGAATTTCAAGATTTTTTTGCTTGGTCATATCAGGATCTTCGTGGTTTTGATCCCGCTCTTATATAGCATGCCATCCTATCAGGGAGGAAATAAAACCGGTTAGGCAAAAACAAAGACCCATTAACCCCACACTTGAAGCAACTATTCGGAAGGAGTTGGAAAAACTCTTGAAGGCTGGGATAATTTTCCCTTTTAAGTATTCTGAGTGGGTTTCTAATTTGGTTCCCATTCGGAAAAAAATTGGTCAGATCAGATTATGCGTTGATTTTCATGCATTAAATAGAGCTAGCGTGAAATACTGTTTTCTTCTCCCTAATATGGAAATGATTTTGCAGCAAGTTGTAGGGTCACAGATGATGTCCTTACTTAACAGTTTTTTTGGTTATAATCAGATCAAAGTAAAAAGGACAGATAAATATAAAACCACTTTTATTACATGTTGGGGCACATTTTCTTATGAACGCATGCCTTTTGGATTATCTAATGTAGGTGTCACTTTCCAAAAATCTATGAAAATAGATTTTGACGATCTGATCGGCAAAATTATTCAGATTTATCTTGATGAATTAACTATATATTCAAAGAATTGATCAGATCATTTTGGTCATCTTAGGAAGGTTCTCATGCAATGCAGGAAATTCGACATTTCTTTAAATCCTTCTAAGTCTATCTTCGGCGTTACCAAGGGCAAGCTCCTTGGGCACATTGTCTCTTATTCATGAATACGCATAGATCCTGAAAGGATTGTTGCTAACATGAATCTTCCTGCTCTTACTTCCAAAAAGGAGGTTCAAGCCTTTATGGCCATTATGAACTTTGTCTGTAGGTTTGTTCCTAATTTTGTTGTAATGTTCAAACCAATTCACAATCTTCTTAAGCAGGATCGCTCCTTTTCTTGGACTGATAACGTCGAAAATACTTTTGTAAGGATCAAGAAGGAAATCAGTTATGCATTGGTTTTGGCTAAGCCGGATTTTGAGAAAGAATTTATTATATACACTAATTCCATAGAGGAAGCAGCCTCTCCTTTCCTCATACAATGTGATGACCAAGCTAACGAAAAACCAATGGATTACACGAGTCAAAGCTTTCCAGATGATGAATTCAAATATTCTTATATTGAAAACATGCTTTCACTCTTGTTAAAGTTGTTGAAAAGTTTCACCACTTTATCTTAAGTAAGCACGCGCTGGTAAAAGTCCATTTACCCGCGATCAAGTTTTTACTCTCACGGACTTATCTTTCAGGAAATATTGCACATTGGCTTGCCAAGATCCAGGAACATGATCTAACCATCATGACTTCTAAAACCATTAAGGGACATGACTCATACCTTCACTTAGCTCAGCATGCTGAAGCAAGTGAAGAAATTGATGAACAAGATAGCTCTATGTCAGCATTATTTTACATTGACAGTCAAATTCTTCTTGTAGTTGAACATCCTTGGTATAAAGATCTGGTGTATTACTTGCAAAATCACAGATGTCTAGATAACTTAGATACTCATCAAAGAAGAAGGCTTCGTCTTGAATCTTCTAAATATGTCATTTTAGGAGACTTCTTGTTTAGGAGATCTGTCAATGGTGCGTTACTTCATTGTGTAAATAATGAGGAAGCACATAAATTGTTACAAGAGACCCATGGATCTTCAGATTTTATTATTCATGTAGGAGGCCACTTTTCTGCTAAAACTACTGCTTTTAAAATCATCAGGAAAGGGTACTATTGGCCTTCAATTTTTCATGATTCTTATGATTTTTCAAGATCTTGTGACAAGTACCAGAAGTTTGCTGGGAAAGAACGTCTTTCTGCCATGCCTTTACAACCTGTCCTCCCTAAATTTCCTTTTTCAAAATGGGGTCTGGACTTTATTGGTCCTATTAATCCTCCATCTTTAGCAGGGAAAGTTTTTATCTTGACATCCATAGACTATTTTACGAAATGGACTGAAGTCGTCCCACTTAAGCATTTGCAGGATGAGCAGGTGATTTCTTTTCTTGAAAGTAATATTTTCTCCAGATTTGGCCTTCCTTTGAAAATTATTACATACAACGGTCTCGCTTTTATTTCTGCTAATCTGACTCAATTTCTAGCTAAACTAGGGGTTAAACATTTTACCTCATCAACTTATTATCCCCAAGGAAATGGGCAAGTTGAGTCTACTAACGAAAATCTGGTTTGAATTATCAAGAGGTTCATTAAAGATAAGCCTTGTCAATGGCACACTCTCCTCACTTATGCCCTTTGGGTAGATCACACTACCACCAAGGTGAGAACTGGTTGCACTCCCTTCCAGCTTGTTTATGGTCAAGAAGCCATTCTTCCTACCGCACTGGAACTTTTTTCTCTAAGGTTGATGCTACAGGTGGAAGAATTAAATTCTTCCAATATATCTCAAAGGATAAATGCACTCTTGGCTTTAGAGGAGAAAAGGCCATTTGCCTTGGATAACATAAAGATAAGACATCAAACTGTTAAAATATATTTCAATAAAAGTGCAAAGGCTGTCAAATTTAAGGTTAATGAGAAAGTCTTGTTGTGGGATTCATCTCATGGTGATAGAGGACGACATTCAAAGTTCCAAAAGTTATGGTTGTGTCCTTTTAAGATCGTTTTTGTCCTGGGTGCAAACTCATATATCCTAAAGGACTTGGAAGAGAGATTGTTTTCCTAGAGCACCAACAATTCCCACTTAAAACACTATGTGGAACCAACTTGAAAGTTTAAATGTTGTATGGAATTTTTTCTGTATTATAGTTTTTTTCTATTGCTTTGATTTTAGTTTGTTGTTATTTCTTTTTGTTGTTTCGTTTCGCTGTTTTATTTCTTATATTGACTTCTTTTCTTGTCAGAAATAAAATTTTGGATCAGTTTACAATTAGGTTACACAGATGTCACGGTGTCCACCCTTGAAGATAGCATTGAAACTACTATCTTCTTCAGTATTGTTGCTAGATAAGATAGTTGGTTTTTTATCCCTATTTTTGCTTTCCTTTTCTTCCCTCCGCTCTGAGATTCAAAAAGAGCACACCAGATTTTTTCTCCTTGAAGCAAAGAATGCTTGCACTATGATTAATTGAATGTTATGCACACAGCAATAACCCCCTCATACATAACATTTTCCATAAGTTATTCCCTAAATCCCAAATCATATTTTCCCTTAAACCGCTCACTTCCCCTGTTGCATAATCATTCTGATGTCTATTTCCTTGACTAATGTTCACCCGGTCTGCGAAACCAGATAATCTAAGTTCTTAATCTGTTGGAAACAGATTTCCATATGGAGTCGCCAGTTTGTTGACGCTTAAAATTGCAACGATGAATACTGCTCGCAAATGATTTCCAAGCTCTATTATTTATTTATAATAATAATAATAAACTAGTAGGTGGGATCCCCTTGTAGACTAGTGGTGCTATGATGGATGTGTTGCGCTTATATTTTTGTTTGTTGTTATAATGATGCAAGCACAATCTTCTACAGTAAATGATTCAAATCATGGTTTTAATCGTTATGGCGACATAAGATGGTTGGTTAATTGTTGCATGGCTAGATGGGTTTGATGGTCACTCACAAATTATGGATGTACTATGGATAAAAGGATTATTATTACAAGTTTTGTTTTGACATTGCATTAGAGATCGATTGATTATTTTAAATATGAATTTTTTTTACTAAAGGATGATATGGGAGCTTAAACAAAAGGAAAAAAGGACTACACTCAAGCCCTAAGATTATATGTAATTGTGACAAAGGAAGGGTGTATAGACCCTTGTTTCTAAACTTATGTGCTTTGATTAAAGGTTATGTGTGAGGCATATGTGCTAATGTTATAGCACATTGTTGTTGTAAAATATTTTGACATGATTTAGGGTGGCACACTATGTAATGGATATAGCAATGGGATATTTGTTTGATTTAATGGTTAATGTTATGGCAGATTGGTTGGATTGTACGTCGAATTAAATGAGGATGGAGAAAGAAGCAACGTGCATTTACTGCACATCACTCAAAAAACCCTCAATCCTGTCACTCTAGCCATACTTTCATTTGGTTTTTTGTCTCTAGTGGTTTTTGATGCTCCGTGACTTTTGGTTGTGAAAGAAGGAAACAATATAACTCTTCCCCTCGAGTAACATTTTCCAGGTATGGTTCCTTTATTTTCCATCCATGATGGTTCCTCTATGTTATGAATAAATTTTGGCTCAGAATTGCTTGAGGTCTGTGATTTTCTTAAGTTTCAACTGTGTATCAGTGTTGTGCTTATGGTTTCTTCTGTGAATACTCTAGACTATTGGATTTTGAAGAAGAGGAATGGATATTCTTTGTTGTGTGTAGCATGTGCATTGGTTTATTGGCTAAAAACATGTTCGGTCAGTTTGAGGTTTCTGGTCTGGTTCTCTGTGGGAAATTATGTTGATGGTTTAGAAAAGCTCTAAGTTTTTGCACATGGGTTTTACAACCAGTCTTGGTGTTAATTCTTGTCACTCATTTTCATCTTGGTGGTTGATATTTTTCATTCCTATAGGTTACAATGCAAGTTGTTAAGAGTTGGATTGTTCTTGCCATGTTTTGGTCGAGCCCCAAGTTGTCATTTATCATGGCGTTGCCCTCATTATCATTGTGTTGGAAAGAATTTCACAGTCAGTTTGGTATCACCTAGAATGTTAAATGGAATCTTGTATATGTTGTTTTGGTTGGACACGGGTTGTGTTGGGGCATTCTCCTCACAGTGTTTTTAATTCACTCCCTCATCTCTGTTGGAGGTGGTTGACAGTTATGTTTTGGTAACCCTCACTTATTTTTGGTTAAGGGTTATGTGTCTATGGTAATTTTAAAAGGGGCACGAGCTTTCTGTGTCTTCGAAGATTATCCTGTAATTGAGTTATCTGTTGTTGCTTCTCTGTGGTAAATTTTTAAAAGGACACAATTTATCTGCGTCCCTGAAGAATTATTCATTTGGTTGATCTATTTGTTCTTACTTCCATTTGTTGTGTTAACCCTAAACATGATCTTGGTCTCATTTCAATCCTGTTAAGAGTAAAATAGACACTCGTGTGGTTGGTCTATTGGGCACGATTTGGTTTTGTTTTCTCTGTGGTCACAATTTGGCTCTGTCTCTCGTTGGGAATTTATTTTAAAAGAAGTGTGTACATGTTTAAATTACAAGAAACTCAAGCTCAGAGTTGCATGTCATTGGTTGAATGCTATTTCGAATCAATACTTATGTTGATTAAACGCCTGTGTGTGATTGGATTCGGGCCCGATTGTGAGTTTTATCGCCCAATTGATTAAGACAAACAATTGTAAATAATGGTTATTATTGTGCATATTCTTATTTGATTTTAAAGAACAAGAAATGGTTACAAATGGTTGAAGATCATTGTGTGTCTTCTACTGGTTTTAAAAGGAAAAGAGGTTTAGCATTGGTGAAAGATTGTGGCTCAAAGGGTTATAATGTTATTATAAAAATGGAAATGGTGTTATTATGACTATTGTATAAGTTTTATGGATGAAAAGTTTGCTATGATTGAGTATTCTGGGAATATGCACTGTTTTGTTTGAAGTCAACAAGCAATTTTGTAAAGAGGTGACAATGAAATGGTTTTGGTTTAAAAGTGAATTTTTATTGGATTTCCAGGTCTGAATAGAGTTATGGTTGTTGGTTGATTTGAATTATTTTATGAATAGTATCCATATTTTATTCCCTCTCATACTATCACTTTTTCGCTCATTATAACCCCCTCATAATCCCAATTTCATTTTTGCACGCCCTGTTCTATAAAATAAATTAAAAACTTATAACAGTGACAAAGATATAACACAAAAATAGGTAGCACCTGACATTTTTGGTATTTGATTGCACAGTTAAATTATTTAATGAATTGTTGAGCAGTATTCGTGTATTTTTCCCCTGTCATGCTAACACTTTTTCGCTCATTACAATCACTCCAGATGTCCCATGAACCCTATCCACCCCTTGATCACTTGGAAATTATTAAATAATTTATTATGGATTGATTTGCATGGATCTCATGTCAATTTATGAGCCAAACTTTGTTTCATGAAAACATAATGTCATGTATGGTTTGTTAAGGGCTAGTTACTGATGAATTGTTGCATATAATATGATTTTCTTCAACAAGGGAAGACATGGCAGAAATAATAGAGGAAGAGGTAACTGGAACAGAGGGCCTAGAAGGTCTAGATTCTCTATTCATTTTGATGCTGACCCTCAGGAGTTGAACCAGTTGTTTCAAGTTAAGTACTTCAACTGGATCGGGCAAGGAATAGTATATCCTAGACTAGAGAGGCCTCCCTTCCAGCCTTAAAACATATCTGGTATTTATGTGCCTCCCCATGTGTCCTTGCAACCAGAAGTCCCTGTGAATGATGGATGACAAGAGATTGTCAATACGACAGTCTCTCACCATTGTGTCTGGCCCAATTTGTCATTACCTCCTCCACCACCTGTAAATCCTAATGTTCAAATTTCCCATGTGCATTCACATGTTCAATCCTCTCATGTTAGCAAACGGCTTAAAACCGATGTCCCCCATGTGAAAGATAAAGGTAAAGTTGATTCATCCCCTTCCTCTCCTTCAAATGACTCTTCATTCTTGAGTTCATTCAGAGCCTAATTCTCTTTTTGACAGCAGGGTCCTATTGTAGACAATAAGGTTCAGAACTGAACCAAATCATTCATGTGTTTGCTTTAAAGGTGTTGATCTATCTTTGATAGTCTGTGTATACTTGTTTGTTTATGGATTAAGTTTTGTAGCTGATAAATGATATTGTGCAGAGTCAAATTGTCAGTAATCTGTGGCAAGTTGATCCAGATTATAAAGTTCAATTTTTACTTCTTGTCAGAGTCCTTTTGTATGGTTTTCATCGGGGATCTCTAAATTATACTTTGGTCCATGCCCTCATAGGGATTTTGCAAAGAGAAAGATACTTTTGATTTCTTGGAATGAAATAAAGAAGATTGTTATTCTATCTCATTTGTGTGTATTTGTGACTTGGTTACTTTTGTTTTTTGATCTCCACATTTACTTTCTATAATATGTATATTCTTCATAAAATTAAAATAAAATTTTATGTTATTTTGCAACATTATTTTCATAAAAGAATCAGCCTAAAACCTGGTAATTAATACTTGTGGATTGGGAAAATATTTTTGAGGGTATAAAACATAGGGTGATACTCCTGACTATCTTGTCTTAGCCAGGCACGATTCAAAGATGCTTGAGTAAGATAATTCATATCTTTACCTCAACATCACTCCCGATGGGGCCACATTTAGATTAAACGGAGAATTGGAAAGAAAATGCCATGTTGAAGATCCTAAGAAACCCATAAATGAGTTTGTATACTGTGAGATAGTGATGGGGTGTTATGAGATACAATCTAATTTTCTAACATCTGTCAAAAAAGAACTTAAGGATGAATTCTCAAGTGTTTGTAATGTTTGGGATACCATGGATATTTTTTATGGTATTTTTCTTGAAGAAGCTTCAAGTGAGATGGATAGTAACATGACTTCTTCATAAACAAGAACAGAGTTGAACTCATCATTCGACATTGTTTCATCAACATCAACTCACCATCTTTCAGATGAATCAATTAGATGTCAGGAAGAGTTGGATAGGATTTTTGGGCCATCTATTCCATATGCCTAGGAATTTGAGGATTTTTGTTTTTACGAAGATGATGTCTTCGACAAACTGGAAGAGCATAAAAAGAAAGAAAATAAAAAATAAAAAAATAGAATAGATCGGATAAAGTATCATAGGGATGATGAAAAAATTAATGGTGGTGATAATAATAAGCAACAAATCATCCATGTTAAAGAGTATTCCAAGCCTTTCAAAGAAGAATTGAAATCAGCAAACTTCAAATCTTGTAACTTGGCACCCATACAGTTTCATCAGAAAGGATTCAAGGAAGATTCTATCGAGTAGTTAAGAACTAGAAAAAGGGATTCACATCAAAATATCAGAAAATAGAATAAAGTGTATAAGTCTTCTATCAACTCATCTTAACTAGTCGGACGACATAAAGTTAGAAATTCCAGTGAGGAGGCCCCTCCTTGAAATGATCTTCAACGCAGACACTTGGTGTCCAAAGGTGCACCCTTTGTAACGTATCTCTAACCTTCTTCATTTGATTCTTTCAGTTTCATATTTATTTAATTTATGTATATAGTTCATTGTATATTCATTTCATTTGTATGATTATTGTCAATAGCATTCTATTTATTGATTATTATTTCTATACAAGTATTTGTGTTGGATATTGGTGAGCACTTTGTTTTGTAGATTCTGAGGTTCTCACATGCTCTCCTTCCAAAGAGATCGAACATACGTTCCCATGTGGAGCCATATGTTGGACACCTATTTTGACTAGGGGATCAATGTCATGTACCATGAAGATATGTACCTAGTGGTACAACCAGTTTGAAGACTTTTTGTTCAACAGGGCAAATTTTCCCCCCAACACATTTTTCTATGTACTTGGAATGTCCACTCCCCTGCATGGGATAATATTGTAATATTATAGCATAAGTAATTTTTTTTCTAGTTACCTAGGAATTTATCATTAGGGAATTCCTTTCATCGAGTGTTTTTTTTCCTCAGGTAATTAATCTTGCTTAATTGCAATTTTAATTATCCTCAAGTTTTCCACTCACATAAATTATCCAAAGTGGTGAAAGGTGTTCTAATGATCGAGATCAATGGATGAATAATATTTATAAGTGTTGTAAATGACCATTCTAGACATATCCTAGAGTCTTACGGAATTTCGTTAAGTTTTGATAAGATTTTTTAAATAATTAAAATTCCTGCAAACTGAGAATTTTTAATTTTTTTTTATGTAAAATGTAAAAAAGTGGTCCTTGGGGATTTTGTATAAGGGTATGAGTACTAAAAAAAAAAAAATTATGAACCCCTACACCCTTGGACCAAGCCTCAGCTCATTTGGACAAGTTTTGCTAAGTCTTTGTCCATGAAGAGTCAAAGTCAGTCAAAAATCAGCATGTAATTGTCTAAATTAAAATGGCCAAATTTTGTAAAAGTCACTAATGTCATGAGAGAGAGTGGGAAAGAGATTCCTAATGTTTTTATAAGTTGGTAAATTGATTTTCCACTTAGAATACCCCCCCTTGCTAAGCCAACAACCTAAGATGGCCATCTCCTTAGAAGAGGGGCGCCCCCCTTGCTCATGAACTCATGGGAAATAAAAAATATAGCAAGAGGGTGCCCAAAACCTTGGGTATACCCCCTTTGACCCTAACATCATTTTTAATGGGTGGGAAAGGTGTCTTCCCCCTTCCCCACTCACCCCTCAAGTCTCACCCACCTCACTAACCCTAAAAGTGTGCCCCCCTTGAAGAGACACTCCCCCCTTGAATGTATGACACTTGGAGCTCATCCAAGTGGGGTCTCTCCTCTTCATCATCTATAAAATAAAGTGTCTCTCCTCATTTCATGATCCATTCTGAGACCAAGTCTATTATGCCAAAATTTCTCCCATTCTTTTCCCTCTCTTTCTATTTCTCATTGTAAATCTTGCTACAAGTATTTGTAGTAACATTTTGTGGATAATAAAGGAAGCTTTGGAGGATATATTGTGTGCATTGGGAGTCTTCTTGATGTTCTTCATTGTGTTCTTATGAGATGATATTGTGCATTTGGTTTCTTTTATTTTTTTCATTCACTAGTTTAACTTGGAGACCCAAGCAACGTATTTTGCTTGGAAATAATTAATAGTAGTATTACTATTAGTTTTGCGGTAGTTTCTTTTAAGTCAAACAAAGAATTTTGCATGCTTTTTAGACGCTCTCACCTCAGTGTGTCTTGTGTAGAAAAATATATACTTATTTTCATGTCACTAGAGGATTGGAGGAGTGATTTTCAGAGTGAGAAACTCACACGTTCAATCAATCAAAGTTTCCATAATTTTCTTCTTCTTGATTCCACCATTTTCTTCTCTTTCATAAGCATTATTGGCTCTAGAATAGTCATTAAAAACTCACTTTTATATTCAGATTTCTCTATTTAAATTTATGTTTCATTGGGCTAATAGAAATTAACAAGATTCTTGGTGTTTATAGCATTTTCTAGCAAACATAGTTTGCTGATTTTTATGCAGATTTTCAACAAATCAAGTGGAGTGCTACTTGTTTTGGGCCCCAAAACATTCAAAGAAGTTTCCTAAAGTTTGGGTGCCAAAACCCCCTTCATCTTCTTCTTCTAAATCATTGTAAGAAACCCAAGAAAGTCTCTTGAGTTTTCCTTCTCTCAAGTAAATACAAAAATCTGATATTGTAATAATTTAGGAAATATTGTCCACACCTTGCAAAGAGATTAGTCTAAGTCATCCTTGCAAAATCATGAAGGCTATAGTTAGATTTATTTCATTGCATTTATTTTATTACACATGTTGGTGTCTTTATACACACCTACTAACGTGGAGAAGTCTCCAACCCACTTGGTGTGTCCTTGGAGGCACAAGCCTAAGTCCAAACCCACTGTCACCTTGATTTGGATTTCTTTTGTCTAGTCTCACTCCTAGGGAAGCCAAGGGGGGTAGACCCTACTTAACTAAGTTAAGTTGATTAATTATAACATTATACAACAAATATACAATTAAATGAACTGATCACAATAAATAAAGAATATAATTTTACACTTAAGACAATTATTGAAAGAAATGAAATAGATATACAATGAACTAAACAAATTAAGTGATTATACACATGTTCAAGAGAATTAAACCAATATACAATGAATGATTATAGCATGAGATATTCACAAATGAAAAATAACATGAAAAATTGGAAAGTAAATTGCCCAAAGAGAGAGAGAGAGAGAGAGTACACAACTTTAGATGAGATGGCTTAGAAAGTAAACTTACACAATTTAATTAAGAGATAACTGAAAATGAAAGAACATAAGTTGTGAAGGTGTTGTAGGTTGATGTTAGAAGAATTTTAAAATCTCTCTTTAGTTAGGGGGATTAAGATTTGAATAAGAAAGCCTAGACTATGTGTCTACCCCTAAACTCTTACTGCTTTGACCAAAAGAATTGTTGGGTGCTCAATAAGAAGGACAAGCAAGGTCCTTCCCTAGCTCCACAGGTCAATCCAGAATGTTTGGGTGCTCAAGCAGGGAGGACACTGAGTGTCGTGAAGCCATCCCAGACTTCCACCCCTTGTAGCTTCCGCAAGTCACATTTTTTTATGCTGAAAGTTGTATCAGTTTGGATGCCTAGTTACTAGATATGATTACTTCCCAAATTAAAAATTTACAAAGATATTAACGAGTTATACAAATTATACAAGTTATACAAGCCTTACTACGATATTGCATGGATTGGCTAAGCCAAACCACTTTGCAAGATGTAGGAAAAATAAATCAAAACAAAATAAAATGATTTGAAAGTAAAGAAGACTTTCCCTAGCCACACAACCTTGCCTTAAGGACAAATGGGGCAAAAGAAAATATGCAAAACATAAAACGAAACTATCCTAGCCTTACGATTTTGCATAGATTGGCAAAGCCAAATCACTTTGCAAGGTGTAGGCAATTAAATTATTTACAAAATAGTAAATTAACTTTTAAAAAATAAGGCAAACCTAAGAAACTCTCTTGGGTTGCTTACAATGCTTGGAAGATATGAGAAAAGAAGAGCGTTTTGAAACCCCAACTTGGGAGGCTCTTTTGGAGTGTTTTGAAGCCCAAAATGGGCAGCACCTCCCCTTGTTCTGGCAAAAACCTGAAAAAAACAACAAGCTAATGTTTGCTTGAAATGCTGCAAAAATACTTGAAAATGCTTAGTAATTTCAGTTAGTACAAAACAAAAATTTATGTGTAAAAATATGAACAACAAATGTATATTTTTATGTTATTTTCAGAACATAAAATGTCTCAAATCAATAGAGAAAGATGAAGGAAAAGAACATAAATTTTTTGGAGGTTTATGTTGGCCGAACAAGTAAATTTCCAAATCTGAAATCTACTTGTTTGAGCACCTTGGTGACCTGCAAATGGTGTCAAACTTGCTACAAAGACAATCAAGAGGTGAGTATATATAATAAACAAGTAAAATACTTTACTAGTTCTATTAAAACTACTTCACTAAAACAAATAGAAATAATTCTACTTATTCTACCAAGTAAAATACTTTGCTATGGATCTCTTAATCTAGACAATTTAACAAGCAAAAACACTAGAAACAAAACAATATCACCTCAATAATAATAACATCAAGAAGACTCTCAATGCCAAGATAGTGTTCCTCCAAAGCTTCATTTATTCATAAAAAATATGCATGCAAATACTTGCAGCAAAACTAGAAGAAATGAGAGAGAGAGATAGAGAGAGAGAGAGAGATTTGGGCATAGTGCAGTTGCTCTGAGAATAGATGTGAAATGATGAGGGGTAGGCATTATTTTAGGTATAACAAGAGGAAACTACTTCACTAAGATCTATGGAAATACTACCATAGATCTATCTAAGAAAAATACTTTACTCGGATCTCCTACTCTAGATCTAAAAGTTAAAGCTCAAAATAAAATAAAAATATAAGTCACTACCAATGTAGATCTAATCCAAGCACCAAGAATACTCTCAATGCCAACAATTTCCTCCAAACATTCATTTTATTAGAAGCAAGCTTGAACAAATACTTGCTACAAGCTTGAGAAATGAAAGAGAGCAAGATGGGAGAGAGAGAAGAGTGGGAGAGATTTGGGTATAGTAACTTTACACTGAGAATAGATATCAAATGAGGGAGGGGTAGGTATTCCTTTATACTTGGGAGACAAGAGAGACCCTTCTTGGATGAGTTACAAGTGTCACACATCCAAGAGAAATCGACAAAGTCGATGAATAATCACTTTTCGGGTTTTGGTAGTGATTTAGGGTTTGAGGGTTGAGTGAGAGAAGGGGGAAAACACATTTTCCTATGGTCAAACATTAAGTTAAACACCAAGGAGGGAAAATTTAAGATTTAGGTGGTTTTTTTCACTTAAACTTTTTAATTCACATATGTCAATTAGCAAGGGAACACCACTTTAAGTTGTTATCTAAGCAAGGGGGGGTTCTTTAAGTGGAAAATTACTTTTCCAAATTAGGAAAAAGGTTAGGAAACCTTTCCCACTCTCTCTCGTGACTTTTTGTTCATTTTACAATTTTTGGCTTTTTTAAATTAGCCAATTATTCGCTAATTTTTTACTGACTTGGACTCCTCATAGACATTGACCTAGAAAAACTTATCCAATTGAGTTGAAACTTGGTCTAAGGGTGTAGGGGGTTTTATGTCATTTATTTTGAGTACTCATGCCCCTATCAAAATCCCCTAGAACCAATTTTTTACTTTTTTACATCAAATTTAATTAAAATTACCATTAAATGGGTAATTTTAATAAATTAAAAAAAAAAAAAAAACTTAGACTCAACGGAATTCCGCAAGACTCTAAGAGATGTATAGCATCGTCATTTACAATATTATTAGACCTTATTAACCCCATAGGGTCGATCATTAGAATGTCTTTCACCACTTTGGAGGATTATTGTGAATGAAAAACTCAAGGGTAATTAAAATGGTTGGTTAGGCCAGATTAATTACCTGAGAAAAAAAAAACACTCGATGAAAGGACTTCCCTAATGATAAATTCCTAGGAAACTAACCTAAAATATGATCCATGCAGACCCATTATATTATTATCCCATGCAGGGGAGTGGAAATTCCAATTACAAAAAGAAGTGTTGAGGGCAAAAATGCCTTGTAGAACCAGAAAGTCTTCAACTTTGTTGCACCATCGGGTACATAGCTTCATGGCACATGGAGTTGAACCCCTAGTTAAAATAGGTGGTCAACAAGGGGTGAGGGGGAAAGGGGGAAAACACCTTTTCCTATGGTCAAACATAAGGTTAGACACCAAGGGGAGCGAAATTAGGGTTTAGGTGGTTTTTTCACTTAAACCTTTTATTTCTCATGTGTCACTTTTAGCTAGGGAACACCTAAGTGGAAAGTTATTTTTCCAACTTAAAAAAAAGGTTAGGAAACCTTTAACAATGCAATTTTTTTTTTATAGATTGCATCATAAGCGGAGAAAGAAGAAATAGACAATTTCTCTAATTTCATATTTTCTCAAAAATAAAATACAATTTCTTATATTTTAAATTTGATAAAAATATGTCAAAGTTCCACCAAATATTTGACCTAGGTATCATATTGAACCTTTTTCACAAAAATTACAACTAATATTTGAAATTCATCTACATATCACTAAAAATTAAAATTTTGAATCGAATTTCAAACTCTTTGGAAGAAATTTCTCAAATGTGATTATGTAGATTGTAAGTATATGCCCATGAAAGCTACTCTTGTCATGCCTTGCACTGTCTTCTAAAAGTTTTTGCGATGAGGCCGCTTGATTTACATTGTTTCCACTTGTGTATCAAGTGTTTATCACCCTAATTATTTATCAAGTCTACTAACTATACCATAATCATTCCATCATGGCATTCTAACTCGTTGAATGGAAACATATTTGTACAGGAAAACTTTGAACCAACGCAAGCAATGGCTCTTTCTGAACCTGAAAGAAAAAAGACGTTCATATAAACATCTAATTATGTTCTTTGTCTCTTACTTGTGTTTCTAATATCAATTTTTAAGTCTCGGAAAATTATCTCTTCTATTGGAAATACACAAAAGTTATTTTCAAACCATATTGCACATGCACACTGACTGAATGGTCGACACACGCTCAACAGAAACTTTGATAGTTTATAATCTACATATAGTTCAATTGACTAAACACTTTATTGCACCGATAGAAGAAAGGTGTTATAAAACTTGTTGTTGGGAGATCTTTGTGTCATATGTATGTTGTGCCAACTTCTTGTTCTACAGTTTCATCTTCGCGGTTTTTTTTTCTAGCTTTTTCGGATCCTAAAATTTTGGGGTCGTTTTGAGACCCTAAACAACATTTTTCGGGCTCGCCACAATCACATTGAAAACAAAGTTAGAGTGTGATGACAAAATGTGTAGTCCTTAGATAGACCTTTCCAATGGGCTATCGTGCGCCTAAAACGGAGATCATATGCAAAAGTTATGACCCCAAGAAGTTGATGTACCAAATTACCCCATCGGGGCCCACATGACTTTTGGTGCTTCATCTCCTAGGGTTAGGTTTTTGGATGTCTAAGGTTTTATGATTTCTTCTTGATGTTAAAAAGTTTTGGAGGCCTCATTATAATGTGCTTAGACGAATGTGCATAGCCACCACATGTCTTCTCAGTGATTAGCTACCACCATTCGAGCAAGATTGTTTGATTCTGTATTTTACAGTTTCAACATATTTCTTTATTGAATAGAAGTTAAGTTTCATTGTATCTTTGTTAATTTTTTATGTATATCTGTGTCAATGTTATAGATTTGTATTTCATTTTGTTCTGCTCATAAATCTAGATCAGTGGTATTAGAGCGATCTACTCTTCATTTGTTTTTATATGCATGTCCCCAACAAGGTCAAGGTATAAGCAGTTGAGACTCGAACCAGTTGATACTTTGCAAGATTGGCCTCGCCAAACCCGACGGTTTCCCATGGGGGAAGAAAAGAGAGATGATGGAGCAGGAGATCCATTTAAATTGTTTCTTGAGGAATCCCCCATGCGACAAAGGAATGATATGATGAATAATTTTGCGCAAATACTTCGTCTACTGCCAACAGGCGATGCATCTTCCTCGAGTGGAGGTGCCACCCCCTTCAAGGTACATATCAATTTTAATATTCCTATATTTGAAGGTCAAATAGATGTGGATGTTGTAGACAAATGGTTAAACCTTCTAGAAGGGTATTTTTCTATCCATAACTTTTTTGGTAGAGAAAAGTTTACATTTGCGCTCCTTAAGGTCATCCCCCATGTCAAAGATTGGTGGGAGACATTCTGATGAGCAAAAGGAAACAGAGGGATCTACATTATTTGTAGTCATAGCCACTTGGGATTATTTTAGGGATGTTATTAAAAAACAATACTACCCTGTTGGAATTTATGACAACTTATATACAAGACGCACCACATTGCGGCAGGAAATGGTCCAAATGGTGCCAAAGTTCACCAATTTCTTCCATACCTTGAGCACCAAGTTAGGTATCAAAGACTCTAAGCGACATATAGTGCTCAAGTACCATGACAGTATGCATAGATACATCTAGACAGAAATGGAGTTTCTGGACATCTCATCCTTGGGCACAGCCTATCGATGTGTTGTCAAAATCGAGCAGAAGCTTAAACAAAAGACGTGGCAGTTTGGGTCTGCAAACCCCTCACAGCAGAAGTAGGGAAAAGGCGGTCCCAACCCGTAGAACAAAGGGCAAAGCAAGGATATACAACCTCAGGACAACTAGTTTAAACTGCAAACAAAGAAGGACAATGGGAAGACAAAGAAAGACACCGGGAAGTGGTGCAAGTTCCATAAGATCCCCTGGCATAACACCGTTGAATGTCGCTCAAAGTAGTCATTGGTGGTCGATGTAAAAACCTTTGAATCAGATGTGGGATCCGACTCTAAGTCAGAACTAGAAAAAGGGATACAAATCATTGACGTAGAATCTAGTNAAACACCGTTGAATGTCGCTCAAAGTAGTCATTGGTGGTCGATGTAAAAACCTTTGAATCAGATGTGGGATCCGACTCTAAGTCAGAACTAGAAAAAGGGATACAAATCATTGACGTAGAATCTAGTGCCATCGTTGTTACCACCAAGGTCTAGCCCGATGAACCTAACGAACCAGAGAAATTTGAGCGCCTTTTTCATTCACATATGTGGGTGAAGGGTACTCTGTTGCACTTCATTGTTGATAGTGATAGCCAGAAGAATCTCATCTCAATGGAGGTCGTCAAGCGGTTGGCTCTTCCAACAACACCACACCCACAGTCATACACCATCGGATGGTTTCGCCAAGGGAGCGATCTCAGCATCAACCAACAGTGTTGCATGTCCTACAGCATCAAGCCCTTCAAACATGAGGTATTGTGTGATGTCGCCCCCCTTGAAGTGTGTGATGTTCTTTTGGGCCAACCTTATTTATGGAAACGTCATGTTATATATGAGTCTAGGCCTCGTAGTGTTATTATTACTTTGAACCTCGTAGTGTTATTATTACGATGTTGTATACGAGTCTAGGCCTCGTAGTTTTATTATTACAAGACACCCAAGGTAGTCTCACCTACTTCCATTTCCTTGATCTTTGCCAAACAATGCATGAAAATCATCTCTCAGACCGAGAAGTTTGACTTCTTTGTGATTTGCGTTCAAAGTGAGCAGAAGTTTGCAGCCACATCCATGGCCTTTGCGATAGGTCTCTCCACGCAACAAAAGCAAGTGGATAAGATAGTGCACGAATACAAAGACATCTCCTCCTCACCCACTGGGGTACCTTTTCATTGTCAAGTCAAGCACTCAATCAATCTAACCCTCGACGCACCACTATCCAATGGTCCATTCTATCGCCGCTCTTTATCCGAAAATGAGGAAATCAAGTGTTAGATCCAAGTGTTGCTCAAAAAGGAGCACATCCAACCAAGCTCATCACCTTGTAGAAGCTCAATCGTGCTTGTGAAAAATAAAGACAGACTCTGGTGACTCTACATTGATTACCAGGTCCTAAATAAAGTCACAGTTAGGAACCGGTACCTAATTCCCCGAATTGACGATCTCCTTGACCAGCTCAAGGGGGCCAAATACTTCAATAAGGTTGATCTGAAGTCCGACTACTAACAGATCCCAATAGAGAAGACCGATGTATGGAAGACTGTCTTCAAATCCAAAGAATGTCTTTTTGAATGGTTGGTCATGCCCTTTGGCTTGACAAATTCCCCAACAAATTTCATGAAAATGATGGACGATATCTTGCGGCTTTTCACCAATTCTTTTGTGGTAGTTTATTTGGATAACATCCTCATCTTCAACAAGAGTTGGGAGGAACACTTGCAACATATTAAACAGGTTCTGCACACTCTATGACAACACAAACTATATGCAAATTTGGAAAAATTCTCCTTCATCATGAACAGGGTCGAGTACCTAGGCTACATTGTTGATGAACATCGGATGCATGTAGATCCAGCCAAGATCCAGGTCATCCGTGACTAGCCATCCCCGACTATACTCACTGAGTTTCAGAGCTTCTTAGGTGTTAAGCCCTAATATTGGCTCATTACCCCTTAATTGGGGAATATTATATTAGTAATGTTATTTTATTTATGTCAGCTTTAGGCCATTAGTTGTAATTATACCTCCTAGTCTCTTATATATACCAAGGAGACATTTTCATTTTGAATCATCTTGTACTTGATCATTTAAGTGGGGTAAAAGGAGGTTGCCTCCTTGAAGAGGCTTATTATATGAAATTATCTCTTTTTCAAGGCATTGAGTACTTTTTCTAAGGTTTTTCTATGCTATATTGATATTTGGTTCTTAACATATGGTATCAGAGCTCAAGGTCTTGGGGTTTCGCTGCTACATCTGAGACACCTTGGAATTTTTACTATAAATGTTTTTCTACAATGTTTCAGAAGGAACGGCTTGTAGGATATTTAGTATATGGATCAAGGTATGTTGGGTTCAAAATTCAGCTCCTGAGGCCTTATACTTTCGGCGATACATCCTATACAAGATAGGGTTCTAGAATCATCCTGAACTGAGTCATTGCGGAATTTTCGCTATAAAAACTTCTCTGTAACGTTTCAGACCTTGAACTCTGGAGGATATTTACATAAATTAGTAAAGTATCTTTGGTAAAAAGTTCAGCTTCTAGGCCATCTTAAATTTGTAGATACACCCTGTGTAAGATAGGGTATCTGACTAGTCTCAAGAAGGTGTTCCAGGTAAAACAATCATAACTTCTTCCTAGAGTATCCAAATTGAGTGGGACCGGTTTCATTGGATCGTGGATAGTCTGTAGTATTTCTGGTGCGAGTTTAAGAATTTTATGTCAATTATTTTGTGTGGGGCATGCTATACAAGTGAGATCTCATGGAAAGGAC
>JASDQU010682074.1:9106-19726 GCA_032191745.1 Picea mariana
AGAAGAAAATCTATTAGAACTTCAAAAGGAAATTGAAGAGGGTTTATACATGTATAGGAGTGATCATTTTTATACACACTATAACTATCTTTTGGATAACACTAAGAAGTTTCTTAGGAGGAGTCAAATGTACATCTTGAAGTTAAAGGGAATTCTCAAAGAATAAGAAGAGAGTTCTAAATTAGAATAAAAGGAAGAAGAGATCACAAGACTAAAGAATGGAAAAGAAGATATAAATGTATATGATGAGATTAGAAAAAGTTTTGAAACCATTGTCCATCTTAAGACCCAAATTGAAGAATCCAAAACAATAGAAGAACTATTGAAGATTCAAATAAATGAAAAGGAAGAGTCATGTTGTAAGTTAGAAGCTGAAATTGTTGACCTTAGAAAGAAGATGGAAAAGTCAAATAAATTCTTGAATAGATCACGAATCTTGGATGATATCTTGGAAATTCAAAGGTCAGCATGTGATAAATCAGGTCTTGGATACAAAGGAGAAGATACACATGTTGAAGCAATCACCTCAAAGAAGAATGAGGTAAGTCCATCAAACAAGGAAGACAATGTTCCAAAACAACCATCTACACAAGACAAAGAAGATTTCAAAGGAACAAAGCAAGGAAGACATCAAGAAGCTATTTTTGGGACACCAAAGCAAACGTATGAAAGTATTTTTCATGGGATTGTTATTCATGTAATGGATATGGTCACAAAGATTTTGAATGTAGATCTTATGAAAGGAGATATAATGGAAGATTCTATAACACCACAAGGTGTTGGAGATGTGATCAAATAGGACACATTGCTATTCACTGTAACTCCATGAGATGCTACAATTGTAGTGGATTAGGCCACAAATCCCAGGAGTGTTGGAACACAAGAAGAAAGTGCATGATGAGGACTTCACATAGCATGGCTAGAAGAAGGAATGAAGTAAGAAAGAGAGACATCTTTGAAAATATGGATGCCCAGAGCTCAAGTTCCGAGGGGAAGGGTCATCTACAGAAGTGGGTGAAGAAGACAGAGCAACCAGAAGAGAATGAAAGACTGAAGGGGACCTTAATTAAGACATATACTGAGGCATATGCAGGTGATAGTGGTGACAGTCATGTACATACGTTGGCTGACCTTGCATAGGTCGTGTACACACGCGCTCTGTTGTGTAGCAGGCCGCATATATGTGGTAAAGCCATGGGAAAAAGGCAATCCACATGGGTTGCAACTTGATGTGATGGTATAACTCTGTGTTCCAGGATTTGACATTGTTTATTTCAGGTTTTGACATTGTTTGTTGCAGTTTTTCATGGTTCTAAGGTAGATCACACAAGGTTATGATATAAAATAAATCTTGGGTGCATGGCACTATCCCATGAGTATGGATTGATGTTGATCAAATGCTCATCTATTGGATTATGTAAAATAATATGTTGGGGTACATGGATGGTACATAATTGAAGTTTCATTGATATATTTTATGATGTACTATTGGAAGCATATGGTATTGTTGGATATCATGGTGCATGCATTTTGCATGTGTATGGGCTACACATTGAAACATGTAGTTGGTGAGTTGAGTTGATAGTCATGTTGTACATCATTGGGGAGTCTTAGCTTATTGATGCATGGTTGATATAGTTTCTTGGTGCAAGTAATGATGCATGCTGGTACACTCATGGATGGTATTTGTTTAGCATATTGGTATATGCACATGTTGGCATATTGGTAGATGCACATGTTGGCATATGGTGGATACATTTTCATGGACGCTATCTTTTGGCACATTGTTGATGTACATGGTTGATGTACATGGGTGTTGTGCATGGTGGGCACATTTTGGTACATGATGTAATTGGTTGATATATTGTTCATGATTCTCTATTTCATTGGTNGTTTGATGCATGAACAAGTCCAAGGATCGCCATATGGTAGCATATTGTTCATCTTGCAGAGAAGATAGGGGGAGACATACCCTTAGGGGGAGTCATTCTTCTTCCCATGATTATGGGAGGAGATATTTATAAGGTGCATACCTAGAAAAGATCCCTATATTTGAAGAAAGAGCACAGAGGCATAATTCCAGGACGAGTGATGGTCACAGGGGGAGTATGTTCGATGTATATTCAACATTATATTAAAGTGATATCCCTTGTTCAAAAATGGAGAGATTATTTAGAGGAATATTAAAGGCATTCAGATAGGGGGAGCAACCCCAAGGAGAATGCAAGTAGGGGGAGCAGCCCCAAGAGGAGAATGGCCCTTTGCCATTGATGTCAAAGGGGGAGAGTTAATCACATTGATGTGATTGATGTTTATTGATGGGGAGAGATAGTCACATCAACTATTGATGTAGAGCATGCCTTATCTACATGTTGACATCAATAATTGTTAATTGGTGTTGAAATCAATGTTGGTATTTCCATCAATGCCAAAGGGGGAGATTGTTGGATCATGTTGTCATTGATGCCAATGGTTTGATTATTTGGGATATTGTTGGATCATATGTCATTGATGTAAATGGTTTGATTGATTGATGTCATGTAATTAATTGATTGATGATTGATGAACAATGTATATGTATTTTCCTTGATGAGAATGATAGATGTCAAAGTGGAAACCAATTGATAAATATGGATCATTGATATGACACATAGATGAAGATGGATCAATGAGTTGTCATTGATACATGATGATGCATAGTTTGTTTGATGAAAAGATGACTCATTATTGTCTTATCATTATTGATAAGGTGCACAAATGGATGAACTCCAAAGTGGTCCCCTTATGGTGAAATCTCTCACAGGAATACGCTTTGCGGATTGAGTTATCCTAGAAGAACGGTTGGAGGACCCATGCTTGTATGTGGAATAATGAGAAGAATATCAATGAAGTTGTTGGTGAAACTATCTTAGATGGATATTGCTTGTCATGTCATTTCCGGTGGTATGTAGAATGTCACATAACTCCTCACGGTTTGGGAGTTATGGCCTTATGAAGTTGGAGGACCCCCATATGAAGGCTTGAAGCCCCCAAGGTCAAAGAAATCAAAGTGCTTGAAAAGAAGAAATCATTATTTAAATGATAAAGTAAAGTGAAAAAATCAAGATAGATTATTTAAATGATAAAGTAAAGTGACAAAATCAAGATAGATTATTTAAATGATAAAGTAAAGTGACAAAATCAAGAAGGAATACTTAAATGATAAAGTATTGGAGAAATTTCTATTCATGGAAAGTGGTTAACCCTGAAATATGGAAAATAGGTTAAGTGACCTAGAAATGGGTTAAGTAACCTAAAAATGGGTTAAGTGACCTAGAAGATGAAAGTATAAATAAGATAGCTATGGTCTCTTGTAGATCATCCTTTTTGTGGATCAATGGAGAGCTTCTTGAGATTATCTTGTGGAGTATTGATGGAGAGCTTCTTGAGAATTATTGGTGTGGATATCTCGAGCATGATTGAAGATCTATTCTGAGGAAGAGAGCGAGAAGATGACCTCATGGACACATCAAAGTTTCGACAATGTCATAGATCTCGATGAAAAAATTCTCGAAACTTTAGAAACCCTAGTTTATGAGGTATACGCGGGATGCCTGTGCTTAGGATGTGTATACATTAAGGAATACACAGGTTGTCTGAAGACATGGAGTGTATGGTGGACATAATAGTGAAGACTTGTGTTTGAGCTGATGCCAAGTTCTTGGATGATTAGGTAGGTTCCAGATATGCATTCTATGGCCTCAGATCTATCACTGAGACACTGGTATGATTACATTATTGTCTTTATGAATACTATTGTTTGATGTGATGGGAATGCTTAGGGAATTCTTGGTATGGCTTCTATGATGTGGTTCAATTTGGTTGATTTGGTTGACGGAGTGATCAACACTCTTGTGATTTAGTGGTGACATGATTGCTATCGTATACTATATTCTTATACATGTTTGAGATAACATTCATATTGATCGATTGTGGAGCATGATCAAGCTATTGGAGAGCTTGGAGATGTTGTCACTGGTTGTGGGTCAGTTTAGACAGTGGAAGAAATAAGAAAAAGTGATTGTAGGTTGCAGAGGATATGAGAATGTGAAGCAAAGAAAAACCCTAATTTCTCATAAGCATACGCATGTTTCATTATACACTAGCCGCGTGCACACGTGGGCTGTAGTGATCCAAGGCACGTACACACACGGGCTGTACTACTGACAGGTCATGTACCTGTTGACAGATTGATATCTGTTGAGGATTGTTGCATCATCTCATTTGGTGCTGAGGGTGTAAGTTGAGTCTTGCATTATAGATTTGGTGCTCTTGTAGAGTTGTACTCTATTCAGTTGTTGTTGATAAACCCCAGATTTTTGTCCATAATAAAACGAAAAATTGTACATACATCTTGTATTATTTGTGTTACTTGTGGTGATGAATTATTGATTATATGTGTTTCTGATATATGTTCACATCTAACTGGTTATAAATGACATCAATGGGTAATGAATAAATGTTGAATGTTAACTAAGGAGTTTTATGTGAAGAGGGAAGTTTTGGGAAAAAGAGCCCCACACTCATTCACCCCCCCTCTAAGTGTGGTAGGTGTGTCCAACAATGAAGGCAAAAATATAATAGAGATATAACAAGGAAATGAACTGATAAATTGCAAGGAACACAATAATATAGTAAAATTCAGATTCTATTAATGACTTTTTGGAATACAAAAGACTGTAAAATGCAAAGCACACAAGCTAGATAGAATGGTGGTAGCTTATCTCTGAAGAGAGATGTGTTAGCTACAATCATTTGCAAGAAGTTGATTACAATGAGGCTCCAAAGGCCTTTTTAACATAAAGCATAAACATCCAAAACCCTAAACATCCAAAACCCTAACCCCCGAAGATGAAACTCCAAAATATTTTTGGGCCCTAATGGGGGTAGTTGATACGTCAACTTCTCGGGGGCACAAATTTTGGATAGGATCTTTGTTTGGGGTGCTCGGTACATCATCAGAAAGGTCTATCCGAGGAGTACACATTTCAAATGGCCCAATAATCCCAACAAAATAACTAATGGGCACTGCCAAGTCAAAACAACGTCGTTTGAGACCTCAAAATGACCCCAGAAGTTTGGAACCCAAAAAACTGTAGAAAAACTACCAAGATGGAAATTGTAATTTGAGCTAGTGGAATAGGCGGGTGACCAACGATGTCCACATGTATCATGTGTTGTTAAAGATATCTTGAAAAAAAAAGTGTCCTAATCGAGAGAGGAGGAAGAGAGAATGTAAATTGCATTACATAGTTAGAACAATACTAGATAAACCACACTTGGTGCTCATTGTTTATGTCTAATCTTGACATGTGGACAAAAATGGTTTGTATTACCATAATTTCATCAATCATATAGCTTCACACCAATGATGACTTCATTGTATGCACTTATTAGAACTTGTAAAACATTGGGTGGGATCCCTCCTTTTTGTTGGTGTTTCTCCAATTGTAATACACAATAATAATGTCTAGATGATTTCATTACAACAAACCTATGACAATTTGCTCATAACAGGGAGATATTCATTCTCGACTAAAAGAGACATCCTAAACCAAAGAAAACACCTTGATGACCCATGGTACTGGATTCATGAGTATGACTCCATTAGTGTCTAGTACTGGGTAGAAAAGAATGAGGTGGGCGCGTTCTTACTAAATTGGGATCCATTCACACTAGGGATAACGATGAGATGGAAATTGGAGTAGGTTGTTAGGCATGGGCATAATAATGTCATCGACTGATTCTACTTTTTGCACAAACAAATACAATATATTTTGGCTTTTATTTTCCTTATTTATGTTCAACATAACATGATATTCCCACACAAGATGAACACCTTAAGCAATCGCTCACACAACCAGATCAGAGATCATAAAAATAGTTTTTTTACATGGTTAAAACCTTCTAAGATGAAAAAAATCCATGGCCTCAACCAATGTGGCCACTTGAAGAAATATATTAATGCAAAAGAAAATTTTGTACATAATATTTTCTCGCAAATGATCTTCAACAAATCACCTTTCATGCTTTTTAAATAGAGATCATGGACCAATTAGGTGTTAAACCATGGATCAATAGTCATTAGTATCGAGGAGAATATTATCGTTTGGAGCACTCTAGGTCTAGAACATATCATGGTTGTCGGATTACATAACTACAAATGCATACTAAAAAAACACATTTTTACCAAAAGACATATTAGACCAAGTTGAACTTAACTAACTCCCTAAGTATCTAAATATCCTAACATCCCCCCTTAAGAACAACTTGGGATAGAATTGAAGGATTTACAAATGTGACACAATAGGAGAAGGAAGGAAGCATTAGAGCCTATCCACCCTTTATAACAACTTCCTAGACTCCTACATAGATTGAAGTTTGGGAAACTTCTTTTTTGTAAGAGACTTTGTGAAAATGTTTGTAACTTGACATCTGTAGGGAAAAATAGCACTTTGAGAACATGATCATGAAAGAGCTTTCTAATTAAGTGCATATGTAGCTCAATGTGTTTGTTACACTGATGTTGAACTGGATATTTGGCAAGTTTAATAGCACTATGATTGTCACACCATAGGGTGATCGAATGTTGTTGATAGAATCCAAACTCTGAAAGGATCCATTGAAGCAACAAGGTCTCTTGACTGGCATTAATTGATGCTTGGTACTCTCCTTCTACCGATGAAAGATAAAAAATCTATTTGTTTCTTACAATCCCAAGTGATGGGTCCAAAACCAAGACTAAAAACATAACCAATAGTAGAATCTTGATCATCAAGGTCGCCAACGCAATCGAAATTAGTGAAACCAGACAACAAAGGAGTCACCCTTGAACTATAATGTATCCCAAACTGAATTGTACCCCGAACATTCCAAAGTATCATTTTTGTCTCTTTCCAATGATTATCATGGGGTGTTTGCATATGTCAAGCAACAAAACCAACAAAAAAGGAAATATCAGGACGTGTATGAGTCAAATACAAGAGGCTACCAACTAACTTACTCCAGACTTCAGGTGTAGTACATGTGGCAACAAGTTTGACTCTAGACTGGAAAGGAGATGGGGCTGGATTACAATCATCCATGTGAAAGCGACAAAGAAGGTCACATGCATAGTTAGATTGAGAAAGGTAAATTGCTTGCTTGGTTTGTAATACTTGGAGGCTAAAGAAATAAGAAAAAAACATATTTACATCATTTCATATTGCTTCTTAAGGTTGGATTTCACATGGTTTAAAAGTTTAGGGTCACTACTAGTGAGGATAAGGTCATCAACATAAAGAACAAATATTATGAGATGGATTCCTACTTTATTGGTATAGGCATTGGGGTGAGAATGACTTCTATAAAAGATGGTGTATAGAATAAATCCATCCATTTTAGCATACCAAGCTCGAGGAGATTGCTTAAGATTATAGAGAGATTTATTAAGGCAACAAACAATCATGGAGTCATGCTAAACATAGCTACGAGGTTGTTCCATGTAAATTTACTCTTGCAAATTCTCATGCAAAAATATGGCTTTAACAACCATTTGATGGACCTCCCATATATGTGAGGCAGCAAGGGTCAAAACAAGGCAGATGGAATTCATTTTGGCTACAAGGGATAAGGTTTCATTATAGTCAATTCCTTCAACTTGAGAGAATCCTTTGGCAACTAACTGAGCCTTATGTCTTTCAATAGTTCCATATGATGCATACTTAGTTCTATACACCCATTTACATTTGATAGATTTTATTATTTTCGAAAGAGGTACAAGATCCCAAGTATCGTTCACCATTAAGGAATGATATTCTTCATTCATTGTTGCATCCCAATCTGGATGGTCGAAAGCTTCTACAAATGTGTATGGATAATGAGTCTCTGAAACTTGATCCAAAAGAGAGGAGGCTCGTTAGCACTATGAACTTGTATGACAATGTTTTGTAGGATCACAGGCAAGATCACCAAGTATTCTCATGTTAAATGGATCCATTTGGGAAGCGATATTGTTGGTGGAGGTTCACATTCAATGGAATCGTCTAGAGGAAGATGAGCAAGAGGAGGCAGATTTTCATCCTCACTCTCATCATCTAAAGAAGAAACCAAAAGAGGACCAGAAGAAGGAATAAACACTAAAGATGACTTGCAAGCCAAATATGGTGCAAACATTGAATTAGGCTCACATTTCTTCTACTAATTATTTCATTGGAATGAGATTGAAGAATTCTATAACCTTTGATATCTTCAGAATATCCAACAAAAAGGTACTTCTCACTTTTAGCTTGAAATTCTTTGATTTTCTCAATAGGAATGTGATCCCATGCTTCACTACCAAATACATGGAAGTGGCTTACATTTGGCTTAATTTTAGTCTATGCTTGTTTCGGTGTTACCTTTTTTAAAGCCTCTGTAGGAGTGCGATTTACTATATAACTGGAACAATAGAGGACTTTCTCCCAATAACGAAGATGTAAAGTCTTAGATTGGATCATACAATTTGTCATTTCCTTTAATGTATGATTCTTTCTCTCAACAACACCATTTTGTTGTGGTGTATATGGAACAATATGTTGCATTTGAATTCCCTGTGTCGTGTAGTAAGTTGTAAATTTTTTGTTCTCATATTCACCTCCATTCTTTGTTCTTAACCTTTGTATTTAATGTCCAATTTTTTTTTCTACAAGGGCCTTATATACCAAAAACATGTCACAAAATTCACTCTTAAGTTTTAAGAAATAAAACCAAGTCCATCTAGAGAAGTCATCAATAAAAGATAAGAAGTATTTGTACCCAAAGAAAGAAGAAGAAGAATGCATGGGACATAAATCACTATCAATAAGCTTCAAAGGGGTTGAGGCGTGCCAAGATTCACATTTGTCAAAAATGTCCCAATGATGTTTTTTGAGAACACAACTAGCACAAACACCATCTCTACAAGAAATGAGAGGAAGACCAACCACCATATTTTGATGACATAGTTGCTGCAATGAGCGATAGTTTAGATGACCAAAATGTTTATGCCAAATTTTTCCCAAGTCATTGCTATGAGAAATAAAGACCGATGGAAAAGATAATGACCCAAAGTTGTCAAATTTGTACAACCTGGTAATATCATCAACAATTCCAATGGCTAGGACATGCTTAGGATATTTTAAATCCTTGGTTACAACTTCATGAGGTGAAATCTTTATTGTTTTACCTTAACTTGAATGAGTGATATTGTTGGGTTGTTATATTATTTGTAGTGAAAGTCGAGGTGGATCAACTGACAGTCAAAGGTCGAGGTGAATCGGCCGGGTAAAGTGTAAGTTGAAGGTCGAGGTGAGTCGACTGGGTAAAGTCGAAGTCAAAGGTCGAGGTGAGTCGACCTGTTAAATTCGAAGTCGAAGTTCGAGATGGTTAGACATGGTAAAGACATCGACAACAATTCGAATAGGTCAACCGACAAGAGGTAGAAAGCGGGCGTGTGGAAATTGGTTGAATACCGAATGAAGGCCAACTGGTAGTTGACGAGTAATCCGACTTGGTAGTCGACCGTAACAGAATCCCAAGATTCACGAGATTTGTATCCAATGACCTACATGGATATGTAATCATTTTTGGGTTCCTTTTCTTTAGGGTTTTTCCTATTGTAAATCCTATAAAGAAGGCGTGTTGTAATGCTCTAAAAGCTAATCTTTAGAGAAGTCATTTTAGAGGTTGTTGGTCATGTAGATGCAAGTCGAATTGGCTACAAGGTTGTTCTTGTGTAAGAAAGAGGGTATGATGTCAATTTTGTCTTATGTGTGGACCAAGGTTAGACATGTAACCTTTTATTTTAAATGAATAAGACAACAAGAGAGCATAACGCTCAAGGAATGTTGGTTTTATTGGTTTGTGTTTCCAGGGTAAAATATCTGTGTATTGTGTGTTTGCTTTGTCATTTACTTTCTTGATTATATCTCTCTTCCTCTCTTTTGCTAGGTTTAGCGTGGAAGTGTGTCTCATTTCCTAACATGTGGTATCAGAGCTTGGATTAACAACCTTGTATCTGATCTAAAACTTAGGTTGAGTGAGAGTCGTAATTCTAAAATATTTAAAGAATGTGTTAAAGAATGGCGAGCAGCTCGAGAATAGAGATCGAAAAATTCAATTGCCAAAATTTGGATCTTTGGAAGCTTAAAATTGAAGATCTCCTTGTAGGTCAAGAACAATGGACAACAGTTTGTCCATGTACCATGTTGTCAAGTATGTTGACGAAAGAATGGGAGAAATGCGAGAGAAGATCAAGGAGTATGATTCGACTTTGTCTTGCTGATTCGGTATTGTTGAATGTCTTAAGTGAAGATTCAGCCAAGAAACTATGAGACAAGTTGGGGATCTTGTACCAGTCGAAATCCATGGTAAATAAGTTGTTTCTCAGAAGGAAACGGTATCTTCTAAGAATGAGTGATGGTAGCTCGGTGACTGAGCATTTAAATGCATTTAATACCATTATAAGCCATTTATATTTTGTGGATATTAAAATCACTAAGGAGGAGAAGTGTATTAGCCTATTATGTTTTTTTACGGACTCCTAGGATAACTTAGTCCTGGATATAGGGAGTAATACAACCA
>JASDQU010682075.1:22544-39708 GCA_032191745.1 Picea mariana
AGAGAATCCTTGAGCCACAAATCTATCCTTATAATTTTAAATACTACCTTTGGCTGCATGTTTCATTTTGAAGATCCATTTTGAACTTACTACTGATTTCTCCTTTGATCTGGGTACCACATCCCAGACATCATTCTTTATTATGGATTGATATTCCTCCCCCATGCCATCCTTCCATACGTTGTTTTCTGTAGCCTCTTCATAATTGGACGGTTTTGCATCCATGATATCACACAAACATTCCACATACTTGGAATATGGTTTCGGCTTCTTACTTTCCTTGAGATATTTTTCTGGGGCAACATATATTTTTGCATCTTTGATGAGCTCCTAATCCCAAACTGGTTTTCACTTGCAAGAAGGAATATCTCCTGGCCTCTAAGGTTCTTCCATGTCATTATCCTCATGAATGAATTTCTCTATTTCAACTTCTTTTGCCTATGGACCTATAGTAACTTCATTCTCCTCCTCATGAACCTCGTTTGCACAATCCTATTTTGATTTGCTGAAATATGCACTCTCATAGAAGGTGACATCTCAGCTAATCTCAACTTTCTGGTGACCGGGAATATATATCTTGTATGCCTTCGATGTGTCACTATAACCAAAAAATATTCCATTATTTTCGTATGGATCCAATTTTGTGCACTTTTCCTTGGGGACATGCACAAATACGGGGTAGCCAAATATCCTTAGATGGATGACTTCCAAATTCTCTCCTAAAAACATCTCCTCTGGTGTTTTGTTTTCAAGTACTTTGTGGGGACTTCTGTTTTGCATGTACACTGCAGTCTTTGTTTCTTATACACACAGATGCATAGGTATATCTTGATCATGGATCATATCCTTCACTGCTTCCATGATCATCTAATTCTTCCTTTCTACTACTCCATTCTGCTGAGGATTGTAGGGAGTAGAAATATCCCTCTTGATCCTAGCTTCCTTGCAATATTATTTGAATTCCTACGAAGTGAATTCTCCTCCATTATCTGATCGCAAGGAATTTATCTTCAGCTCTGTTAGGTTTTCTACTAGTGCCTTAAATTCTTTGAATTTTCCAAACACTTCATTCTTTGCCTTCAATAAATAGATCCAAGTTTTATGTGAGTAATCATCAATAAAAGACACATAATGTGCATACCCTCTTAGTGAATTTGTTGACATCAGTCCACACACATATGAGTGCACGATGTCCAGTATTATTTTGGCTCTGCTATCACTGAGGGGTAAGGAGTGCTTCATGTTCTTTCCTCGTGCGTAACCTTTTCANTTTCCTGGATATCCGGTAGTCTCATCACCATATTTCTGACACTTGGTAGGGCCTTGTAATGTAGGTGAGAAAATATCTTATTCCATAATTCACTGGGATTCACAGTGTTGTGAATTAATGTTGAATCTAATCACCCTTTCAATTTTTAGAGTCCTCCCTCTTGAACTCTAATCACCACAACATCATCAAAAGTTTTCCCTCTAGGCCACATAAGAACTTGTCCATCAACAAATGCAACTCTGTAACCCTTCTCATCCAATGCTGAAATCCAAAGAAGTTTCTTCTTCAATCCAGGAACATAGAGAACTTCCTTTATATTCATTGGCTTTCCCGAGTCTAACTTGTAGGAGGATTCTCCTACTACTTTGATCGGATACTGATAGTCATCTCCCAATTTCACCTTGTGGGGTGAATCCTTATGAGTAAGGTTAGAAAAGGAGAATTTATAACCTGTCATGTGCTTGGAAGCACCATTCTCCATTAGCCAAATGTCACTTCCATGAGTGACAATTCCTGTAAGGGATGAGATAAGAACATAGTCCTCATAACTTGATTAATCTTCCTTTGCAAAATTCTTGGGTGGCTCATCATATTAAGTTTTATGAATATGATTCCTTTTACCTCCTTTATTTTCTCTTGGTCTCTAAATGAGGAAACAATTCCTAGCAATGTGTCCCATTTTTTGATAGTAGAAGCATTTGATATTCGGGTTATTTCTTCGACCCTTAAGAAAATTATTGTGTGAGTATGTTTCTTTCTTGATATTTTCTTTCCTGGTGTGGGCGTCTAGGGATTTATCATCATATATCATCTTCTATTATCTTTATGTCGTCCTTGCTTATTCTTGGTTGTGATCTTCCCATATCCTACTTAACTTGGGTAGCTTCCTTCTTGAGTGTATCCCTTGAATAAATGCATCGCATGAACTTGGGAGGCCATTCAAGGTGGTCATCACCACTTATTCTCCATTCACTGTATCACCAATGGATTTTATCTGCTCCTTGATTTGGTTTACTCTTGAGAAGTAAGAGTGGATGGTTTCTGAATTCTGCATCCTCATGTTCTTTAACTGAGTTCTCAAGGTCATTCTTTGGTTAATGTTGTTTCCTTCAAACAATTGAGATAAAGAATCCATCATTTTTTTTGGAGTGGATAATGAATATATGTGATGAATAAGATGGTACTTAATGTAGTCTGCAATAATCCTCTTTTCTTTGACCATATCCTTCTTGTGCTTTTCTTTAGCCTCATCTACCTCTGGTTCTGAAACCTATTCTTTAGTGAACTTCTATAAATAGTTTTCTTCTAAGAGGATGGATACTCTATACCTCCAGGTGCTAAAGTTGTCATCTCTCTCCATATTCTCATCAATCTTGGTTCTGGTAGTCATCCTACCCATAAATAAAAAATTATGGATTCTAAAGATCTGATCCATGGAAAAGATGCGCTCCACTAGGGTGCACTTGTTGGTGGTATTTTATTGTATGGTAACCACTCCTATCAAGAAAAATGACTCATTTGTTCTTCTAGATATGTGAATTGTCTTCTATTCAGGTCTTCTCTGATACCATGTTATAATTTTAGAAGTTACAGTTATCTTCTTTAACATTCATTAACAATTGCATGTAATAGGATTATTGAAATATAAACAATCACATAACACAATATATATCCTGGGAAACCCTCGTGGGGGAGAGAAACCAACAATCAATTCTTTAGTAAATATTCCTTCAACTAGTACAATTTCATGTTATATCTCTCCACAAATAGACCAAGATGAAGATACCAAATACCGAGAAACTAAGACCTCTTGCGCTAGACTGCCTTTTCTATGATCCAAACACACAAGAGAAGGCAAGTTGTGTGTATAATGAGAGGAACTCGACCTCTATTTATAAACATAACTTGACTCCCGAAAAGATGCAACCCTAAGAGGGTCCATTTTTACTTTTACAATAAGGATAACAATAAAATAATAATTTATTTTGAGCCAATTTATATAATAATATTACAATAACCTTCCCGAGGTTTGACCAATACAAATTAAAAAGAATATCTTCCATAGTTACATCAAAATATCAACATATCCAACTCTATGGATGAATGTGCAGGATGTCAAGTGGATAGAGTGTCCACAACAAAGTATGTGATTAATACCTAACCTTTCCTTGCCTTTATTTTCTTGCATTTCTTTCCTAGCCTTGCCATTCTTTTACCTTTCCTTTCGTTGCCTTACCTTTCCTTGTCTTTCCTTTCCTTTCCTTGCCTTGCCTTTCCATTCCATGTCATGCCACGAATTTTCTTGACTTTCCATACCATGTATTTCCCTTCCATTCCATGCCTTTTCTTGCCTTGACTTTACATTCCATGCCTTTTCTTGCCATGCCTTTCCTTGCCTTGCCTTTTCTTTCCTTGCATTTCCTTGACTTGCCTTTCTAAACCTTGACCTAGACATATACCTAGACCTTTCCTTTCCATTATTTTCTATGCCTTTCCTTTCCTTGCCATGTCTATCTTTTACTTACCTTGCATTCCCTTCCTTTCCTTGAATTTCCATGCCTTTCCTTGACTTTCCATGTATAGCCTTGTGTTTCCTTGAATTGTAATGCCTTTCCTTGACTTTCTATGTCACTCCTTGCCTTTCCATTCCATGATTTTCCTTGCCATGTCATGCCTTGCATTTATTTGTGTTTCATTGCCTTGCCTTTCATTTCATTGCCTTTTCATTCCATGTCTTTCTTTGTCATGCCATGCCATGCCAATCCTTTCATTTCCTTGTCTTTCCATGCCATGCCATGCCATGTCATTCCATTCCTTTATTTTCCTTGACTTTCCATGTCATGTATTTCCTTGTCATGCCATGCCTTTCCTTGCCTTTCCATTCCATGCCTTTCCTTGTCATGCCATTCCATGTCATTCCTTTCTTTTCCTTTCCATGCCATGCCTTTCCTTTCCATACCATGCCATGTCATTCCATGCCATACCTTTCCTTTCCATGCCATGCCCTGCCTTTCCATGCCACTCCATGCCTTTCCTTTCATTTTCCTGCCTTTCCTTGCATTCCTTGCCTTGCCTTGCATGACTTTCCCTTCTCTGCATGCCTTGGATTACCCTGCCTTGCCTTGCATGCCTTTCACTACCTTTCCCTGCCATAACTTGCCTTACATGTCATGCCTTGCCTTGAATTTCCCTTCCTTGTCCCAACTTTCCATGCCATGGCTTTCCTTGTCATGTCATGCTTTTCCTTGCCATGTCATGCCATGTCATGTCTTGCATTGTCTTGGGTTGCATTGCTTTTCATTTCCTTGCCTTGCCTTTCCATGCCATGCCTTGCTTTTCCATTCCATTCATTTCCTTGCCATGCCTTGCATTTCCTTGCCTTTCCATGCCCTACCCTTCCATGCCTTTCCTTTCCATGCCATGCCTTGCATTGCCTTGACTTGCCATACAATGTTTTTCATTGTGATGGAATTCCTTGCCTTGCCTTTCCATGACATGTCTTTCCCTTCCATGCCATGCCATTCCTTGCCTTGCCATTCCATGCCTTTGTTTTCCTCAACTTGCCATGCCATGCCATGAAAATCCTTTCCATGTTATTCCATGGCATGCCTTGCCATGCCCTTTCCTTCCATGCCCTACCCTGCCTTACCAAGACATGCCTTGACTTTCCATGCCATTCCATGCCTTTCCTTGAATTTCCATGCCATTCCATGTCATGCCTTTCCTTTCCATGCCATGCCTTTTCTTGTATTTCCTTTCCATGACATGCCATGCCATGTCTTGCCTTGAATTAGAATTTCATGCCTTTCCCTGCCCTACATGCTTTTCATTTCCTTTCCTTTTCATGCCATGCCTTGCCTTTCCTTGCGCTACCTTTCCTTGCATGTCGTTCCCTGCCTTTCCTTGCATGCCATGCCTTGCCTTGCATTTCCCTCCCTTGAATTGACTTGTTATGCCATGCCTTGCCTTGTCATGTCATCTGTTTCCTTGCCATTCCATGTCATCCCATCCCTTGCAATGAATTTCCTTACCTTTCCATGCCATGTCGTGCCTTGACTTTCCATGCCATGCCTTGACTTCCCCTGAATTTCCATGCTATGCATTTACTTTCCATTCCATGCCTTTCCTTTCCATGACATGAGATGTCTTGCCTTTCCATGCCATGCATTTCCTTTCCTTCACTTCCCATGTCATGCCATGCCATGTCATTCCTTTCCTTGTCATTCCATGCCTTTCCTTGCCATGCCATGACTTTCCATGCCTTTCCCTTCCTTTCCATGCTATTCCATGCCTTGCCTTTCCATGCCATTTCATGCCTTGCCTTTCCATGCCATGCTTTTCCTTGCCTTGTCATTCCATTCCTTTCCTCACCATGCCATGCCTTGCCTTCACTTTCCATGCCTTATTTCTTGCCATGCCATGCCTTCACTTTCCATGACATGCCTTCACTTTCCATGACATTCCTTGCCTTTCCATGCCATGCATTTACTTTTTTTACCTTTCCATGCCTTTCCTTGCCTTTCCTTTCCATGGCATGCCTTGCCTTTCCATGCCATGCCATGCCATTCCATGCCTTGCCTTTCCATTCCATGCCTTTCCTTTCCTTGACTTGTCATGCCTTTCCTTGCATTGCATTTCCTTTCCTTTCCATGACAGGACTTTCCTTTCCATTCCATTCCATGTCATGCCTTGCATTTCCTTGCTTTGTCATGCCATGTCTTTCCTTTCCATGCCATTTATTGCCTTGCATTGCCTTGACTTTCCATGGAATTCCTTGCCTTTCCTTTCCTTGTTATGACATGCCTTGCCTTTCCATGCCTTTCCTTGACATGCCATGCCATGCCTTTCCTTTCCTTGACTTTCCATGCCATGCCTTACCTTTCCATACCATGCCTTGCCTTTCCTTGCCACCTCTTGCCTTTCCTTTCCTTTCCATGTAATTCCCTTCCTTCACATGCCTTTCCATGTCGTGCCATGACATGTCTTTCCTTTCCATGCCATGTCATGTCTTGTATTTCCATTCCATGCCATGTCTTTCCTTGCAATGTCATGTCTTTCCTTGCAATTCCATGCCTTGCCTTGCAATGTCATGCCTTGTGTTTCCATGTCATGCCTTTCTTTTACTTTCCATGCCATGCCGTCACATGCCATGCCTTACATTTCCTTGGCTTGACATGCCATACACTTCCTTTCCTTTCCTTGCCATGACATTCCATGCCATGCCTTGCCTTGTCATGCCATTCCTTGACTTTCCATGTCATTACTTGCCTTGCATTTCCTTGCCTTGCCTTGCATTGACATGCCATTCCATACCATGCCATGCCTTGCCTTATCATGACATATCTTTCCTTTCCTTGACTTTCCATGCCATTCCTTGTCTTTCCATGCCATGCCATGTCATACCTTTCATTGCCTTGCATTGCATTGCATTTCCTAACCACAATTCATATAAAAGGTACTTTCATTATGATATTCATAAAACTAATTGTTTGTAAAAATATAGTTTTTTTCATTGTTAGAGAGAATTGTTTTTCCTTTGAGTTGCCCACAAGAAATTTGTCTATATAATCATAAACACCATCAAATTTTTTCCAACATCAATTAACTTCTAATAAAAAAAAATCAAGTTAATGTAATAAAAAAGTAATGGAATTCATGTATCATACATTTTTTTGCTTAACAAATAATACTTGTACTAAATGAACAAGTTTAATACCTAAAAATTACAATCAAAGGATTCATTAATCATGTAATTCTACAACTTGTTATCTCATTTATATTAGATAAAAATACTTGCATGATAATTTCAATGTCGTTACATAAGCTCTCTTTATTCATATATATTAGGTATCTTCATAGTTGTGAAACATGGATTATTATAATTAACAGGATTTACATAGAAAGTGATGTAAGTAAATAGGTTTATGTTCCGTCCTTATTGTGTAGTATCATTATACTATTGATCCATAATTTATTTTTTATTCCATGAAAAAAACATAACTTCAAGGCATTATTTAAAATCAAAGAAATAAAAACTAATCTTTCAACTCAATAAATTTTATAAAAAGATATAGCATGTAGACCTAGACCTAGACCTTTCCTTGCCTTTCCATGTCTATCCTTGCTTATCTTTGTCATGCATTTCCTTACATTACCTTTCATTGCCTTACCTTGCCTTTCATTGCTTTACCTTGCCATACCTAGACCTAGACCTATACCTAGACGTTGCCTTGTCATGCCTTGTCTTTCCATGGTCTAGGTCATGTTCTTTGTCATGGTATAGGTCATAGTAATGGTGTAGGTCTAGGTCTTGGTCTAGTTCTAGGTATAGGTCATGTTTTAGGTCTAGGTATAGGTCTATTTCATGGTGATGGTTTAGGTCTAGGTATATTACCAACATGTCCCTGAATGGCTTCAGGAGGAAAGTTGAAACTCACAATAAGACTCTAACTGGGTCTCAGATGGATGATCCACTGGTTGCATTGTATCCAGGGAACCAAGTTTTAGCTAGTGGGGCCCCTCCACTGTCATTTTATTTCTTGGAAAATCGTTTGATGGAGGATCAATGGAACTAGGTTTTTTCTCAATGAGGAATAGTGCAATTTCTAAACAAGAGGTCGATTTTCAAGAACAATGTGTCGGGATATTTTGCATAGCATGGTCGTGTGGGCCTTGTCTAAGTAGATGTGTGGGAGATTATGAAACTCCATTATGTTTCTCAGTTTGGATTTTATGCCCCATGACCAAATTTCCAAAATGTCCTTGAATGGATTGAGGAGGCGAGTTGCAACTCATGATAAAACTATAACCGAGACTCAGATGGAGGAATTGTTCATTGCATTGGATCTGGGGCACCTGGTTTCAGCTAGTGGGGGCCCTCTTCTATCATTTTGTTTCTTGAAAAAGAGTTTGTTGGAGGAACACCAAAACTAGGGTTTTTCTTAATGAGGTAGAGTGCAATTTCTAAACAAGAGGTCGATTTTGAAGAAAATTGTGTTAGGAAATTATGGGTAGAATGGTCATGTGGTCCTTGGCCAAAGAAACATGCACGATCTTATGGAACTTTGTTATGCTTCTCGATTTGTATTTTATGCCCCGAGACCAAATTACCAACATGTCCCTGAATGGATTGAGGAGGTGAGTTGCAACTCATGATAAAACTCTAACCAGGTCTCGAATGGATGAACCGTCAGTTGCATTGGATCCAAGGCACCAGGTTTTAGCTAGTGGATCCCCTCCACTATCATTTTGTTGCTTGAAAAAGCGTTTGTTGGAGGATCACTAGGACTAGGGTTTTTCTCAATGAGGCATAGTGCAATTTCTGAACAAGAGGTCGATTTTCAAGAAAATTGTGTCAGGATATTGTAGGTAGCATGGTCACATGGGCCTTGTCCAAAAAGACAAGTGAGAGCTTATGGAACTTCACTAGGCTGCTTGGTTTGGTTTTTATGCCCACAGACCAAATTGTCAACATGTCCCTGAATGGCTTGAGGAGGCAAGTTGAAACTCGTGATAAAACTCTAACCGGGACTCAAATGGACAAACCACTAGTTGCATTGGATCCGGGGAATTGAGTTTTATCTAGTGGGGCCTCTCCACTATCATTTTGTTGCCCGAAAAAACATTTTTTGGAGGATCTTTGGAACTAGGGTTTTTCTCAATGAGGCACAGTGCAATTTATGAACAAGAATTGGATTTACAAGAACCCTATGCCAGGAAATTATGGCTAGTGTGGTCACATTGGTCTTGTACAAACATATGTGCAAGAGCTTACAAAACTCTATTATGTTGCATGGTTTGGATTTTATGCCCCCAAACCAAATTTCCAACATGTACTTGAATGACTTGAGGAGGCAAGTTGTAACTTGTGATAAAACTCTAACTGGGACTCAAACGGACAAACCGTCAGTTGCATTGGATTTGGGGCACCATTTTTTATCTAGTGGGGCCCCTTTGTTGTCATTTTGTTTCCCAAAAGAGAGTTTGTTGGAGGATCATTGGAACTAGGGTTTTTCTCAATAGTGCAATTTCTGAACAAGAGGTCGATTTTGAATAACTCTGTGTCGGGTGATTGTGGGTAGTGTGGTCATGCAGGCCTTGGAAAAATAGACATGCAGGAGGTTACAAAACTTTGTTATGATGCTTGGTTTGGATTTTATACCCCTAAACCAAATTTCCAACATGTCCCTGAATGGCTTGAGGAAGCGAGTTGAAACTCGCGATAAAAATCTAACCGAGACTCGGATGAATGATCTATCGGTTGCATTGGATCTGGGACAACGAGTTTCAGCTAGTGGGGCCCCTCTACTATCATTCCATTTCTCGAAAAAGTGTTTTTTAGAGGATCACCGAAACTAGGGTTTTTCTTAATGAGGCAGAGTGCAATTTTTGAACAAGAATTCGATTTTCAAGAACACTATTTCGGGCAATTGTGGGTAGCATCGTCACATGGACCTTGGCCAAATAGACACATGGGAGCTTACATAACTCTATTATGCTGATGGGTTTGGATTTTATTCCCCTTGAAAAAGTTTCCAACATGTCATGAATGGCTTGAGGAGGCAAGTTGCAACTCACTATAAAACTCTAACCAGGACTCAGATGGACAAAGCATCAATTGCAATGGATTTGGGGCATCATTTTTCAGCTATTGGGGCCCCTTCGTTGTCATTCAGTTTCCCAAAAAAGTGTTTGTTGGAAGATCACCAAGATTAGGGTTTTTCTTAATGAGGCATAGTGCAATTTCTGATCAAGAGGTCGATTTTCAAGAACATTGTGCCAGGTGATTTTGGGTAGTGTGGTTGTGTGGGCCTTGGACAAACAGACGTGTGGGAGCTTACAAAACTTTATTTTGCTTCTTGATTTGGATTTTATTGCACTGGACCAAATTGTCAACATGTCCCTGAATGGCTTGAATTAGGACTCGGATGGATCAATTGTCGGTTTCAATGGAACCAAGGCACTGATTTTCAGCTAGCGGGGCCCCTCCACTGTCATTCTATTTCCCTAAAAAGTGTTTTCTGGAGGATTACCAAAACTAGGGTTTTTCTCGGTGCTTATTACATATGTTTTACAATTTAACACCTTATAAGGATACACATGGCATGACATGGAAATGCATGACATGTCAATGCATGGCATGGCATCACAAGGAAAGGAAAAAAATGACATGGAATGGCATGGAAAGGCAAGGCGTGGAAAGGAAAGGCATGGCATGGAAAGGAAAGGCATGGCATGACAAGGAAAGGCATGACATTGCAAGCCAAGGAAAGACATGGAATGGAAAGGAAAGGAAATTGAAGGCATGACATGGCAAGGAATGGCATGGCATTGAATGGCATGGAAAGGCATGGCATGGTATGGTATGGCATGAAATGACATGGAAATTCAAGGAAAGGAAAGGCATGGCATGGCATCACAAAGAAAGGAAAGGCATGACATGGAAAGGAAACACATGGCATGGCATGGAAAGGCATGGAAAGACAAGGAAATGCAAGTCGTAGAATGGCATGGCATGGCATGACATGGAAAGGCATGTCATGGCATGACATGGAAAGGCATGGAAAGATAAGGAAATTCAAGGCGTAGCATGGCATGGCATGGAAAGGAAAGGAAAGGAATGAAATGGCATGTTGTGGAAAGGCATGGCATGGCAAGGTAAGACATGATATGACATGGCATGGAAAGGAAAGGAAATACAAGGCATGGCATGGCAAGGCAAGGTAATGCAAGGCATGGCATGTCATGGCAAGGTAAGGCATGGCATGGAAATTCATGGCATGGAAAGTCAAGGAAAGGCAAGGCATGGCATGGCAAGGTGTTGTGGCTCACCCCCACAACAACCCATTTTCAGAGAAAATGGGTTCCCCCTATTATATTTTTTATTTAGTAAGTTGCTAAATTTATACTTCATTGTAAAGGTGCTGGAACAAAGACGTTATTCTAATACTTATACAGTCTACGATCCTATTATTTTTGGGAAATTTTTTAGTAGTAGTAGAAAAATAGTATCCTTTGCTACACCAATCAACCCTCCTGCCTGATATTTCACTATTTCATACACCTGTTGTAGGCCCCCCAAAACTTGTTTTCATAACCGGCTTGATGAATCCCACTCGTGCACTTTTTTTCCTAAGTCTGGTTAGGGTTAGAAAGACTCTCATAATGATTAAATTTCGACAGAAACCCTTTCGATGGAAACATCAGAAAGGGTTATGTCGGAATCATCTTTGTCGAAATATTTCCCCCCACGCACAATTCAAGACTTCGATCCTCAAACTATGATAACCCATGCATACAAAGTTCCCATCATGTCCCACGTTGCAGCCAATAGATGGACATAGGCAAAACCAACATGTACTTAACACCATTGAGTTGATGTGACTAGTTTGACCATGACCTTATGATGTGGCACATTAGGATCAACCATCCCTTTTTTTTGGATCCTTAAACTACTTACCTTTCTTCATACATTTGAAACATATCACATCTCAAAGTATCAAAGGAATATTCCTTTGATACCATCTTTGTCGGGGTTCCAACTTTCCCTTAACCTGGTCGAATCCAAAACATAAAGTTCGATGTTGTCACTCAAGGCATTTAAAATATACAATTGACACACAAATGAAGGAAAAGGGAATATTCCCTCGATACCCCATCATCGAAGTCCTCTTAAAACTACATGTCGTTAAAATATGATGCAATGAATCTGAAGGGTCCCACATGCCCCCAAACTTCACTCCTTCAACCTCGAAACACAAATATAGGAGAGAGGGAATATACCTTTGACACCCCTCCTGTCGGAGCATGAATTGATCCATAATCTTTCCCAGCCAAACATCATGACTCTGATAGTTGTATTTTCAAGCCTAGGCCACTCGACAACTTTGATACACATATTTGGGTGATATACACTCTAATTCACATTAATGACAAACATTGTGGTTGTATTTTGAAATGGTCCTCATACACAAGTGAGTTATTTCAAATTTAGGGGGGTATTTGATACATATTAATTGGACATAAACCCTCATTTTACAACTTATCTCCCTCCATAATCTCGTAAAACACCCTTTTTCTTTGATTTGTTGAGTGATACTCTGAGACCATTTTTCCAGCTCAATTACATGTATTGCATTTTCCTTTTAAATGGTTTTTCTCTTCATAGTGGTCATATTAATCTCCCTGGATTAATTCATGTTTTAACGTGGTGATGTAGGATTGAGACAACAACTTATCATGGTAAGCTAGAATACTAGGAGACCTAAAGGATTTGTCTATTTCAGGTCATCCTCCATGTCCGAGACATCCTCTCACCAAGAATAGGTCCTAGTGACGAACACCACCCATCACACGGGTGAAGACCACAGTCCTGGATATGATGAAATCTACAGGATGTTCAACACTGGATATTTTCCTCTAGAAGACAAGAAAATGGAAGTATACTAGAACATCCAAAAAAGTGCCATCCATCTGGTTGCTTCCCGACCAATACTATTTCCCTACAATGAGGCAATGCAATGGTGTTTCAAATGATTTGACCTGAACACTGCAACTATCATGAGAAAGGAGGGGAGACAAGTAGCATCCCTAAGACCCGAGGACATCAGCCCAAGGTACCACGTACCCATTCCCACATGTACTCTCAATGAGTCATTCTTGAAAGGATTCACTCAAGGTAACAAAGGGCCAACTAATCTAATGAAACATTGGTGGGTATATGAGGATGAGACACTTAAACAAGGACAAAAACTGGTCCCCACCCATAGAGTCAAAGCACCTTATAAATTGTTGGTCGCTATGTTGGGTTAGCTATATGGTGAGGATAAAAACAAAACGTTTTTATATGGGTTGGCTACATATAGCCCATACTATCATGAAAACTAGACAAGTGTTCAACTGGGCCGACATCTTGGATTTCATCATCTACCTCCATGCGAAAAAAAATTCCAGGTATGAGAAAGTCATGTTTTTATATGTTAGCCTACTTAATTGATGCCATCTATTCCTCGGTACAATATCTTGACCTTAGGTGGCACTTGGACCAAATCCAACCCCCTATACATTTTTATTGCTTTGTGTTATGGAGTATAAATTATAGAAGATACTTTTATGACATTTTTAACCTTTTCCTCACCCATGTGCACACTCTACTTTTCAAGTTCCTAAGAGACAAGATTTCCTTTGAAGCTAAGACTTGGATGAAGGGAATAGATGACTAGTACTTTTACACATATTACTCATATATTAGGGTGTATGGAACCACCAGATCCCCACACCTCCTTCCCTACTTTGTCCTAAATCGTTTATTAATGATGAAAATTTCCTACCAGACCATGGGGGCAAGGGTCACTTCATTACTTTTGAGTAACAACAAAAATATTTGGCCTTTGTTTCCAATCTACAAAGGGAATTACACCATTTCCAATGTCCCTCATGCAAGGAAAGAAGAATATTCCCTACATTATGGGTTCCTATGTCTAAGAGAGTCTAAATGCCATGACCCACATGAGCTCATAGTTAGCCACATCATATATGTCAGTCTCACTCACTCTAACATCCATGCAGTTGATTTTGAAGAAGACAAGTTTAAAGGAATCCTTTCTTATGAAGAGGCTCTACAAAAGTTTCTCGATGATGTTGTTAAATGGGAACTTGAATATGAATAAGAGGAAATGAAGAGGGTAACAATTTAATTGATCAATTTCAGAGATTGGTACAGTAGGAACAACACAATGAAAACATTAAAGAGCAAAAAAAGGATAGGAAAGAAGAAAAGTTAGAACAAAAGAGACTTGAAGCTGAGGAGGAGTAGCAAAGAAGACAAGTCGAAGAGGAAAAAATCAAAAGAGAAAATAAAATCAAAGAAGAACAAGTTTACCTCCAAAAGAAGAAAGTTGAAGAAGGAGAAGCTAATAGGTTGTTCGATGAGGCAGAGGCTAAATGAGCAGTTGATGAGGCCAAGGATCAAATCAAGGCATAGGCTAAATGAGAAACTGATGAGGCCAAGGCTCAAAGGAAGGAAGAGTCATGGTTGAAACAACAACAATTGATAAAATATCCGAGTACCCCACCAATGCCCAATATGGGCATTGTAAATGTTCCACCTCGGGACGTCAACCCCCTCAATTCCATTTTGGGGGATTCCTCTTCCTCCTCACAAGCTTTGAATTTTGAAGGCACTGCAGTGTCCATCGGATACTATTATTATGATGATGGGATGAATATTATCGAGAAGAGGTCACAAAAGAGAAAGAGAGGGGAATCAACCAAAATCAATTCATTTGTATGGAGAATAGTAGATTGGAAGTATGGGCCTGACCCAGAAGAGAATGTTGTTCAGGAAGCCTCTTCTCTCAATGATTTTGTGGGGTTGAATGCCTCCTGTATTCTTAAAGTAACCAGTGCCTTAAGAACATCCAATAATAGGATCAAAGAGTTGAAAACCAAATTGAAGAATGTAAAAGACGTTTTCACTTCATAGTTCGAGAAAACCATGAAAGTGGTTGATAATATCAACACAAAACAACTAAAAAAATCTCTACAAACTCAAAGAGATGAGATGAATTATGAGTTTGAGAGAAGGATGCAGACCGAATGACACACCCATGATAGAGAATTGGAATTGAAAAAACAAAAGATCAAAAATGGCCCTGGAAGAGAACATGACTTCAACACTCATTGTGGAGATTATCAAGGCACAAGCTTTAGATATAAATGAGAATATTGCAGCAGAGTAGAAATAATTACTCAATTTTCTCAGTAACATATAGGCTGTTCAAGAGGATCAAATCAAGCTGTAGGATAGGTTAATAAAAAATCAAGGACAATATCAAGAAGCAAATGAGGCCCTTGATAAAATTATTAATTGGAAATAAATTCATAGATCGCCCCCTATTACACTACCATTGTATTCTATTGAAGAAAGACTAAGATATTAAGTTTTATTCGACACTTGGAAACCCTTCTTGAGGAATGTACATGTTACCCCAAAAGTAGAAACTAAATCTTGTATGGAGCTATGGAATAGTTCAAATGATCTCATGAATGAATTTGAAATGCAACCAATGTTCTCCATCGATGAAGTAACAACTACCACTACAAGAATCATTGAGGTGGAAGAGCATAATAAAATTAGCTAAGAAATCATTCACACCTTAACTCATATTGGAAAAGAATCCCTAGAGGAACACTTGTTAAGACCTGTTCGATGTTGACGCCCAAAAGCACAACATAGGGTACCTTCTTGAAAATGGTTGCAACGCCTTATTATTTAATTATATTTAATAATATACTAATAGGTAGGACCCCTTGTATGAATTGTGTGACTATGATGAAAAGATGTCACTTATGTTTTATGTGCTTATGACTTGGTTGTGATACAAGCTATACAATTTATTTTCTTTTAAACTGTTGTCGAAATGGATCACAGGATGTTATGGGCGATGTGACTTAAGAAGAAATGATGGTGTCTTATATATCTCTCACAAGTATTACTATGTTGCATTTAGTTTGATGAAGGATATACACTCGAGTTTTCAATTTACATATGGTATGTGGTATGGTGATTACCTTGATTTCATGCTACAAGGGTTGCGCGCATTGTTTAAATTGGAAGTCTAAAGGTTAGGACATAGTATCCCTAGCAAGTTTTTGATGTATGTTACATTGGGGTTTTGAAAGGGTTGGCACATTTGTAAGTTTGAAACATAGGAAAACTATGGTGTATTTGACTTGCATTAAATTGATTTGGAGTTAGTGGTTGATGTGTTGTATGGTTAGCTTTCTCGTACTGTCCATGGATGAATGTGTAAGTGTAGATACGACGTGCAGTAAATGCACATCTCTCTAACCTACCTAGAGCCCACCACCCTAGCCAGTTTGCATTTGTTCTTTGTTGGTTGTTGTTGCTCCACTTTTTTTGGCCGTGGAAGAGGTATACAGACTTGGTCGATTCTCCTTGTCAAATTTTACACACAGGTATGGGGTTTCTTGCTGCTCCATCCATGATTTTTTCACAATGCTCTTTAATTAAGTCAACAATTGTCTCTTGAGTTTGCTCGTTGTCTATGCATTTACAAAGTTATGATATGTGGGATTTTCTACTGTGTATGGATTATTAGTGAAGTTTATCCTTTGTGGCATTTGTATGTGAACTATTCACATTGAAAATGACGTGGGTATCTCTTATTTTATGTAGTTTCTTCGTGCTTTACCTATGAAAAAGGATATTTTTTGGGAAGTTCTCGGGCATTCCTTGCCTCTATTTTTATTTTTGTGATTCCTCTTTGTCCGATAAAAAAGTTATCACTGCTCTCAGCCTATGGGTTATTTGGAAGCTCTACCTATCATTTAATTGTGTGGCTTCCATAGATATCATGCTCGCGCCATGTATCAACTTTGCAAATGCGAATGTGGAAATTTATGGTGGTACTAAGATGTTGTAGGTATCCCTTTTTCCAAACCCTCAAACTTGGTCAAATCGTCCTCCTATATCGCATCATTGTTGATAATTGTATACCAAACCCTGTATTTGAAAAATAGTGTGGAGGTGGCCAACCCAGAATTTAATAAATTCCATGTTCGTGCTCTTTTTGGTCACGGGTTTTGTTGATTATCTATTGTGCGAAGTTAGAAAGAATGTTAAACCCACCCATTTGTTTTTGTAATACAATCTATCACGAGGAAATATTTGCAGGGGTGATTTTAAGAACCCCCCTTAAATTTATATGTATAATAAATGGGTGAATCCCCATGATACATAGGAAAAATTGAAGGCTATTTTATCAATAATATAAAATGTATATATAATTTTTTGGCGAATATTTTAGTCAATTATATAATCTTGTAAAATATTGGCGAATATTTCACTGAATTATAAAATCTTGTAAAATA
>JASDQU010682075.1:39808-50177 GCA_032191745.1 Picea mariana
AATACTTACTAGTTTGAGAAAGAAGAAAAACGTTTTAGGTTACATTGAGTGATAGAAGAGAGTGACAGAAGTAATGACAACAAAAAAATTAGACTTTGTTAAGTCAAAGAATTTTTGAAAGGATTCAAGAGCTTAAATCACTATCTGGCACTTTTGGAAAAGAAGGATAAAAAAGACAAGAAAGTGCTAGTAGAAGTCGAAGAGTTGTTAAAGGAGTATAAGGAGATTGTCATATATGATATGCTAATGGGAGTACCTCCAATGAGAAGTGTTTCAAATCAAATTGGCTTGATTCCTAGATCAAATTTTCCTAAGAAATATCCTTATAGGATCCAACCAACAAAATGTGAAGAGGTAAGCACACATGTTCAAGTGATTCTAGATAGAGGTATGATAAGAGAAACTTTGAGCCCTTGCATTGTACTTGTAGTGCGACCATTGAAGAAGGGTGGATAATGGAGAATGTGTATGAAATATAGAACTATTAATAAGATAAGCATAAAGTACAGTTTTCCATTGCTAAGAATGGTTGACCTTATGCATGGTTTGGGTCAATCGAGATAATTTTCAAAGATTGACTTGAATAGTGGGAATTACCATATCATGTTTAGAGAAGTGGATGAATGGAATACAACATGCAAAACAAAAGAAGGATTATATGAAATGTTTGTTATGCCAATTGGTCTAAAAAATTTATCGAGTATGTTAGCACTAGAAGTCACCTTTGGATTGCAGTAGAGGTAAGCCCAGTACCCATCAGTTTATATGTCATGGTTAATGGATTTAAAGAGTTCAAATGGGGCAGACTCGAGAGAATATCATTTTAACTTAGAAAACTGGGGCAATATGCACAAGCAAATGAGGTCTTGATCAACTTTAGCCAGTAAGTTGTAGTAAGGATGATTAGGAGGAAGAAATCGAGGAGAAGATGTAAAGGTATGCTCTGGACATTAGATCTTCCAGCAGCCTAAGGAGGAAAACTTTGAAAACAAGATCCTCTTGAATTCGAAGTTTTAGGGAACTGAAAACGCTATAACTGCATTGCAATCAAACATTCATTACAACATAGTCACCACAATCCATGTGAATCCTTCGATCATGAACATTCAGTATCATACGCATATAAGATGGAAATAGAAGTTGGCTTTCATTAAAAAAGAAATATTATATCAGGTTACATAACCAAAGAACTAGAGCTTCATTAAAACATTACAATATGGGACCTTAGCTCAACCATCGACCCTAACAAAATATCAAAACCAAGTATTTATACTCAGAACCACTTGTCACCACCAGGAGTGTGACCTGGCTATAGCAATCAAATCTTTGAGTCTGAATCTCTCCTACAATCTGCACTTGCATTCTTCTGTCATACGCGATCTCAAATTAGTATGGGCTTAGCAGGAGCATCCGTTGGCAGGGGGACTTTGTGTTGACACTCTGCCTCCATGGACATCTCTTCCATGCTTTCCATTTATGGGGTGAAACGAGGTCAGTTGTCAGTCGCCAAATAGGCACATGGACTTCTTTATAGTCCTGCTTTCCATATGATTGTGGGTTGTGACCATGGGTCCAATTCCCAGGCACTTCGCAATTTTGCATTTTGCGACTTCGCGTTTCGCGAATCTACATTGTGCTCCATGCTAAAACCTCTAAGTCACGAAATCACAATTTCTCAGATCAGATGCCACGTGCCCCTTTGAATTAGACGGCCCAAATGAATATCGTCATTTTGGGACTTTAGGTATTCTGCACATCCCTCACTTCAGCTTTCCCGAAATGACCTTCTCCATGATCCAGATCTGGTGCCACGCGTCCTGCTGGATCAGACACCTTCTGCTAATTTCGGATTTCAAGGGTTCAGATCCTTTACAAATAACTTCAACAACGTCTCTAACTCTCGAATCCCACGCTTATTATTCATCATTGATATTTGAGCTTTGACATGAAAATTCGTTCGCCCAACTGGACTTGCTCGCTCGCTTGATTTGAGTCCATATCATCTCGCTCTAAGTGTTGCACTTTGTGCTTACGGTTGCAGCCTATGTAAACAAACATTTGGACGACTGGCTTAGGGCTTGGGAAAACAAAAGGATCAATGATCGAGGAAAAGAAGGAAGCGATCAATCCTTACATAAAACAGAAAATCAGAGGGTCGATACTTCTCAGGTAAGACGACAAGGAAAACAGGTTGTTCAAACGAATGAAGGAAGACAGAAGAAAAAGCTACAAGCCGAAAGGGAAAAACTCAAGATTGGGTCTGTGAAAAGGAGAGATACAGGGAAAAACTATAGACTTAGGTAGAAACCACAAACCCACAAGAATCTAACAAGTTTATGTGATAACATTTGGCTCCACAGGGGATGGCATGCTCCCTGCGAGCTTCCAAGAAAAGTAGTTCCAGTGCCTTAGTATTGGGTTATGGAGTCTATCTATTTAAACAAAATAAACATAAAAACAGGAATGGTATTTACAATGGTGGGATGCTGAGTGTGGATTTAAACAAAAAAAAAAAATTAGAAAGTGCCCATTAACATGGCCACCAAAAACTTCATCACCCTCCAAATTCTGCAACCTGTAAGTATTATTAAGGAATATCTCAGAGATTCTTAAGGGGCCAGTCCACAAGGCATCAAATTTACCATTCTTGCCTATGTCCTGCTTGGGTGCATCCCATTTTAACACTAGATCTCTCGGATGGAAATCCTCCTTTCTTACTTTCCTGCCAAAAGTCTGTTTGATCTTCTATTGATGTTCATGTGCTTTTTCCAGTATTTGCTCCCTAGTCTGCTGCACTTCTACCAGCTGTAGTATCCTCTTGACCATGTCATCAGGTTCTCCTTGGTAGTATTGGAAGAAGTTTTCCACTGGCAAGGTGAGATGAGAAGGAAAGATGGCCTCAACTCCATACACAAGCTGAAAAGGAGAGATCCCAAGAGATCTTTTTGTTGTCACTCTATCAACCCACAGAGAAAACTTGATCTTTGAATCCCATGCTTTCTTATTGTCCTCTAACAATATTTTGATGATATTTATAAGGCTCTTGTTAGAAGACTCTTCCAATCCATTCCCTTGGGGGTAGTAAGGAGTTGATTTGATCAATGCAATCCCAAACTTCTCACAGAATTGAATCAATGGTTCGGCCTTAAAGGATGCAACATTATCAGTGACAATTCTTTTCGGACAACCAAAACCTTGCTATAATATCCTCAAGAAAACCAATGATTACCTTGTGAGAAGCACTCCTTGTGGGGATATCTTCTATCCACTTGGTAAAGTAATCTGTGGCAGTCAAGATCCCTTGTGTTGACCACTAGAAGTCGGATGAATTTCCCCGATAAAATCTAGGCCCCACTGCTAAAAAGGTCCTAAAGCCACCACAGGTTTCAAAGACAAGGACTTGAGATGCTGTTTTCCTGAGAATTTCTGACACTTGACACAAGCCCTGATTTTAGCACAAACATCAATGAATAGGCTAGGCCAGAAATAGTCGGCTCTGAGAATATTGTAGGCTGTGGTTTTCTATAAGTGATGTCCCCCACACAAGCTATCATGAAAGTCAAACATGATTTTTTGGGCTTCCTGCGGGTCTAAACATCTCAATAGCACCCCTAGAGGATATTTCCAATATAAAACTTGATCAATGAGGCAATATTTAATTAATCTGAGCTTTAAATCTCTTACTTTTCTTTTTTCCATGCCATTAGGAGGCAACAATTTCTGTAGAAAGAAAATAATGTCCCTATACCAAGCGCATTCTGTCAATGGAAGGTAGGCTTGGGAGCTTGTATCAGACAACTCACCCTGTTGATTTTATGAGCAAGCGTTGATGAAATTTACCCCCAAGGATTTTCAATTAGATTCAGCGAGCAACCTAGATAAACCTTGGCCTTTAACCAATTTGGTGGGTCTTATCTCCAAGTCAAATTCAATAATTTTAGCAATCCATTTGCTCCTTCTCCTGTCCATGTCGGGCCGAAGGAGGATCTCCTTCACAAAAGTTATAGGGACATATGCAATGACCTTTGAATGAAAAACATAGACCCTGAAGAATTTGAGAGACTTAACCAGGGCATAGGCATGTTTTTCCATGATGTCATATTTCAGCTCTGCATCTCTCAATGCCCTGCTTAAAAAGGCAATGGGTTGCTCGAACCCTTCGTCATTCTTTTGCAAAAAAATGGTTGTCACGGTGTCGAATGAAGCAAAGGCGAAAATCATAAAATCTTTGGAATAATTAGGACTGATGAGAACAGGTTCTTCATTCGTGACCTTCTTTATTTGATCGAAGAAATTACGAGATTCAATGGTCCATTTGGTTTCGCTTCCTTTCTTCAACCTGACCGTAATGTCCTTCACTAGTTCAGTAAAATTAGAAACAAACCTTCTCAGAAAATTAATCTTCCCCAAGAAAGATCGAACTTCTTTCTTGGATCTAGGGAGTGCTAAGGTTTCGATGTCATCCACCCTATTGGGATCAATGTTTAATCCCTCAGTTGATACTATGTGCCCCAATAATTTTCCCTTTTTCATAGCAAACAATGACTTCTTGGGATTCAAGAAGAAACCAAATTTTCTGCATTTTTGGAATACCTTTCTCAGATGATGACAATGTTCTTTATCAGTCCTGGAGAAAACTGTAATGTCATCTAGATAGATGACTACAAATTTGTCCTTTTCCTCGATAAAGACGATGTTCATAGCGCGTTGGAAAGTTGCTCCTGTGTTCATCAATCCAAATGGCATCTTGGCATACATGAATGTACCCCATGGAGTGGTGAATGTTGTCCTCTCTCTATCCTCAGGTAAGACAAAAATATGATTGTAGCCAAAAAATATGTCAATCATGGACATCCTGGATGCACCTGTTACCCTCTGCAATATGTGCTCCATTTTCGAAAATGGGTAATTATCCTTCTTGGAGCTTCTGTTTAGGTTCCTGAAATCAACACAAAGTCTAATTTATCCATTCTTATTTCTCACTGGGACCAAGTTGGCCACCCATTCAGAATACCTCAAAGGAACGATAATATGGGCATCCAAAAGCTTCTTTACCTCTTTCTCCATGATAGGCAACAGCATAGGGTTGATCTGTCTCAGTTTCTGGCTAAATGACTTGGCCTCTTCCTTTAGTGGGATCTTATGCTCAATGATACTTGTGTCATATGTTATGAGATCCTCATAAGTCCAGAAAAACACATCAACAAACTCCTTTAATAGCTCAGCATATTCATCCCTTTGTTCTCTTGACAGGTTGCTTGACAATTTGACACACTTTGGGTCCTTCTCTGTACCAATATTACACTCGAATACATCAGCATCATGAGTTGAGCCTTTAAAATTTATTGCCACATCATTCCCATCAAACAATCTTTCTAAAGGAACTAGTCCCTTTGGAATTTGGTTACTAGGCAGCTGAACAATATGGTGATTAGCAATTTTATTTAAAAATACATCAACATGAGGTTTACTTTTGGAATCGTGATCTTGATCAATGTGTAATGCAGAGAACTCATCAACAGACTCAAGAAACGTTTTGATCTCAAGATCATCCTCAAACACCTTCCAATGCTTGATATTGTCATGTACAGAGGGCCTATATTTCACCTCAACATCATACCTGAGCTTAGGTGGTAGTGGGACTCTGAAATGGCTCACTGAGACAGCCAAAGAATCATCCCTGGTATTCTCCTCTCTTGGAATAAATGAAATGTTGAAAGCTAAGAAGAAATTTTTTATTAGGTCCCACACCTCATTTATATAGTCCCTTAACCTTGGGTTATTAGCTTGATAAATATTTTTGACCTGATGAACAATCAGTTATGCATCCCCAAATATTGCTAGCTCTTCAATCCTCGTGTCTTTTGCAGCCCTTAAACCCAAAACAAGAGCCTCATACTCTACCACATTGTTGGTGGTTTCGAATTCTGGTTTGTAGGACAAAAGTATATCTTCTTGATGAGGTGAAACAAGGACCACACCAGCACCAGCACCTTCCTTAGAAGAGGCTCCGTCAAAGAACATATTCCAAACAGAGGTAGTTGGGGAAGGGATTTCACAAAAAGTAATGGGTTGCTTTCTGATTCCAAGAGGACTTTCAATAGCATCAGTGAGATGCAATATGTTGGATCCCAAATCAGTGTCAAAAGAAAAAATAGGATGTTTTGTGGGGTTTGCTTCATCACTGATGATGTACGCGAGTTGTGCTTCCCTGTAAAGTCTCATTTTTTCACCCCCAAACACAGGAATGGTGGCGTATGAAAGGTCCATATGCAAGGTTCCCCCCAGTCTCTTTATCCAATATCTAGACAGTATCATCCCTAACTTAGGGGGAACATCAGCCACTACGATATCCATGACTATGTTGTTCATTGGCAGCTGGAATAGAGACACGGCCAGGTCTTTGATAACCCCAAGGCACTTCACCTTCCTGGAGTCGAAAGAATACAGGTCGTGGTAGGTTTTGGTAACTTCCAACCTGAGTTATTCCATGACAATATTAGGCATAATATTGTGCGATTCCCTTAAATACATCAAGAAGTTATGCAGCACCTTATCATGGATGTTCAATGAAGTGTAGAAGGGAGGGGAGGAATCATATATATCTTCTACCAAAGGTCTTAATATGACAGTTGGTCTTTTCATCTTGCAAATTGACTAAGTCTATGGAATGAGACATAGGTTCAGACTGCAATAGTTTAAAGAGGATCCTTTTGAAATATTCAAGCTTGACCAGTATAGAAAGGGGAACAGGGATTCTAAGCTTTTGAATTTCACGGTCAAAATTGAAAAAGGGAGGGGGCTTCGAAATTTCCTTCACTTCTGGGACGAGACCTTTGACCATTGGTGGGGGGTTTTGTACCTCCTTTTCTTTGTTGCTATATGCCACATTGTTAGCAGGCTTCTCTTCTTTGGTAGGCTGATCAGGAACATCAGGCTTTCCTTCTTTCTTCTTGGACTTGAGGCTATATTTGTTTGGGTTGTTGCTAGTCTTTTCCCCTTTGCTCAACTCATTTAATTGACTATCCATGAGAGACTCTTCATATGCAGCTTGGGTTAAATGAGGAAATGAGGAGGTGTCCCCAAGACAATGAATTCCAGGGTCAATCTCTTCTTTCTCTCCTTCATCGTCAGTAACAAGGTTATTTTGGAGAGGAGCTTGAATTTTTTGATCATCTCTATCTCTGTTTCTTTGATTTCTTTGGGTGATTTGAGGGGCATTAGTTGGTCTTTTGAAACTACCCCTATTCTCAGTATTTTGGGAATTCCTATAGCCCTGCTTTCCTTCTAATTCAATCTTTTCCATTCTATTAGAAAGTGATTTAGTAGCTTGGTCACTTCATCTGTTTGAGGGGGGACAGCAGAGGAACTAGAATTCAGAGTTTCAGACCCACCTTTTCCTCTGTCTCTATCAGATTTACCCATAAGTTTGTCAGCTGCCAATATATTGGATTCTACTTCAAGGGTTGAATCTTTCATATGAGCCAAGGAGGTAGCTCTTCTTTCTCTCAACAGGAGGCAAAAATCAGGGTTGAGATCACTAGCATAAGTCATCTTGGCAGATGTTTCCATAGGCTTAACTTCAGTGGGAATATTTTTATACATCTTATTAAATCTCTTCGAGAAGTCTGAAATAGATTCCCCCTCTTCTCTCTTAAGTGCCCCGAATTCTGTAATATAATAAAGGAGATCTTTTTTATTCCCCCAATGTCTTAAGAATGAATCATCCAGAGCAGCAATCACGTCAACAGATCCAGGAGGCAAGTCCTTAAACCAATCCCTGACATCACCATCAAGGCTTTGTACAATAACTCTCATCCACACATCTTCATTTTTGATGGCCTGAATCTTTGCAAATCTATAAAAGGATGAAAGGTGTTCTTTTGTAGTCACGTCTCCCTCCCCTGTGAACTGGGGCATGTACTTAAGGTATTTTGTGTCTAGGAGAGAATTCATAGGCTGAGATAAAAATCAAGGAGCATATCTAGCAGCCAATATTTTAGCTATCATGTTCCTAGGAGGATTAGCACCTACCATTTGGACATGAACTGGAGGGGAACCAGGAGGAGATGGGGTTTGGACAGGCGATACTGGGGTTGTGCTTCTGGGAGAAAAAGGAAAAGGTTGAGATTTAGGAGATAAGGATGAGGGGCTAGAGGTAACAGAGGTTTCCCCTTCTGTAATTGCAACAACTCTAATAGGAGGAGGAGTAGTAAAGTCTGGAGTAGGGAAGTCTTCTAAGGTCAAAGCTCTCTCCTTCCACTTCACAACTTCGGGGGAGAAAAGGGTGTCAAAGGTTTCTCTTTGTTTTCCAAGGCTAGGAGGGGAGAAATCAACAGGACAACTCCCAAAATTTAAAATCCTTGGGACTCCAATAGCTAGTAGAATAAGAGAACTAGAAGCAGTTAATGGAGTTTTTAAAGAAGGAATATGTAAATTACCAGAATCGCCTGGTATAATAGTTGAGGCACCTTCTTGAGAGGTCTTTCACTTTCTGATAATTTTCTTTGGGTCAGCTTCAGGTGTCACTAGAGGTAGTTGTGGATTGGACCTCGTCTGTCTGCTTTTAGAAGCCACAACTGAAATGGTGGAGTCACCTCAGTGGAGTCGTCGGGTGCAAGCACAATCTTCACAAGTTTCGATGTCTGATGCACCTTCATAATCAGAGCTTCTTGTTGTTCTATCCCAGATAAAAGTCTTCAATTCGTTCCCCGACTATGGTGCCAGAAATGTTAGCACTAGAAGTCACCTCTGGATTGCAGCAGAGGTAAGCCCAATACCCATTAGTTTATATGTCATGGTTAATGGATTTAAAGAGGTCAAATGGGGCAGACTCGAGAGAATATCGTTTTAACTCAGAAAATTGGGGTAGTATGCACAATCAAATGAGGTCTTGATCAACTTCAGCTAGTAATTTGTAGTAAGGGTGAGTAGGAGGAAGAAATCGAGGAGAAGATGTAAAGGTCTACTCTGGACATCGGGTCTTCTAGTAGCCTAAGGAGGAAAACTCTGAAAACAATATCCTCTTGAATTCGAAGTTTTAGGGAACTGAAAATGCTATAACTGCACTGCAATCAAACATTCATTACAACACAGTCACCACAATCCATGTGAATCCTTCGATCATGAACATTCAGTATCAGACGCATATGTTGGGCCCTTCATTTTTGGGAAGGAATCGTGCAAGTTTTGACTAAGCACAAGTTGCGCAAACTACATCAGAGGTCAGAAGAAAGAGCAACAGAAAGCAGTTGCGAAAGTTAGTGCAACGCCAGCGAAGCAACAAACAGTTGCAACAGAAAAAGAAAGCGTGCAAGCCGAGAAGGAAGACACAACCCAACTATATATAAGACTGAACATAATTATAAAAGGGTTTGTTCGTTGGGTTTTATTGGTTTTATGGTTTGTTCATTAGTTCCTGGGTTCATTGGTTGGTTGGGTTGAGTTGAGTCAAGTTGGTCAGAGTCGCCCAGGTTTTGGGATTAGTTGTTGAGAATTGTTGTAAGTTGAAAGAAGACAAGTATGAGTGTGTAATGAATTGGAACTATCAGCTGGAGAATTAAAGCTCTATGACCTGAGCTTAGAGCCAAGAGTCTGTATTGCGCCCTATTGTGTACTTATGAGTCTGTAATCTGAGAAAGATCCTAAAGTTAATATGAAGAAGGACCAAATTTTCAAATATGTTGTGTCTTTGTATGTTCACTTATGCATTACAATGTTTCCTTATGGCTTATGAGTTCTATTTGATGGTCCTATGTATAAATTCTTGCCCGCAACGTAAGTAGGTTCAATTCTTGCATTCATATGTTTCAGATCTAATCATGTCTCTCGCACAAGAATAGGAATGAGTTCTGAAGTCTCTATGGATCCTCTTTAGTCTTTTCCCTACCCTTCCCTATCTATCTGTCTCGACATTGCTTCAGTTGAGACTTCTTCTCTTCGGAGGAGATGAAAATGCGAGCGCTCTAGACTACACGGTACCTTTTGTTGGTAACCTGAGAAGGACCCTGGTCTGATCAAATTTTCACCAACAAAATGGTTTTGTTGTTGGGACCTGTGTTAAAAGGGAACTTGTAGGGAGAATTCTATCGCCGATCCATAGATATGGCATTGATCAATGGTGGTAAGGGAACTGTGATGCCTTCATATGGAAAGAAGCAGAACTGAGGAGAAAATCCATGGCAAAAACTCATGAAGCAATCTTTTACTCAGAAAGATCGAGCGACCAGTATGATATTTTGTTAAGGTCCTAACCCGCACATAGGTAGATTAATGTATTCGGATGTAATAAAGGTCAATATTAATAAGACCTTTCAATAAAATAGAATAAGGCGGATGTAAGAAGACCTAATAGAAGCTTCCGCTTCTA